>OZ018325.1:165314778-165542721 GCA_963969495.1 Ceratothoa steindachneri | reverse complement strand
ATTTGTAACCCAAGTTTTTCGTAAGCCAACCTTTACTGGCCAAAACTGTTCCAGTTTTTGTGACTTTTCTTTCAAAATAACTACCAACAAAACACTAATATTCCGGGCATTTAATATTTGTTCATCCTACTCCGGATTTCACCAAGAAGTCGTATTTCTGACTAACTATTTCAAACAAAACGGTTTTCCTGTGTCTCTGACTGAAAAAATTACGGCCCAATTTTTAAACGATATTTACCATCCCAAATTTAAATTCCCTACTGTTTGCAAAGATATCCGTTACATAATCTTTCTGGATCTGAGTTTTTTAAATAAAAAAATTTCAAAAGAAATTACCTCTCTATTAAACAAATTCTTTTTCCATACCAATTTTAAGTTAATTTTCATAAATAGACACCACATAGGATTATACTTTAATTGTAAGGACAGAATCCCGCCTGAAGCGAAGTGCTCCGTTATTTACGAGTTTACTTGCCCCAATTGTAAACTGGGGAGATACATAGGCAGTACGGTGCGCTCGCTGAGGGCGAGGTTCTGTTCACATTTGGGTGTTAGGCACAGGACAGGAAAGGTTCTCTCTACGAAGGAATTCTCACCTGTTAGGCTTCACTCTATTAAGTGTAAAACTGAAATCACAACGGACGATTTTAAAATCTTAAAAACCACCCCTGATCCCATATCATTAAGGATTCTTGAATCCATGTATATTAAATACCTTTCTCCTTCCTTAAATTCCGATTCTTCTTCTCACCCAACACTTCTACTCTAAACAAAAATATTACCAACCTCGTAACCTTCTCTTTCTTCTTACGCTCCTCGCCCTTTCTCCCCAGTTGTCCTCTAACGGCTGATTGTTTAAAGTTGGTTAATCCTGATGTGTTTCCTGTGTTTCCTGTGTTTCCCCAATCGTTAATTTTGAACTCGCCACATAATAATCCAAAAATATCAATTACCTGTAAATTTCTCGCTATCCCCTCCCTTAATAAACATTAAATACTTTCCAGAAATTCATCATTTTGATTATCTGTTTTACTCTAACTTAAATTGTTTGTCTACTCCACGAATTGTATTTTCTAGTACCCGAAGATGGGTGAAAAGTTCACCTGAAACGTTGTATCGAGAAAATTAAATGAATTTTCCTTTATACGTCCTTTCGTTCATCCTTCAAATTATATATATATATATATATATATATATATATATATATATATATATATATATATATATATATATATATATATATATATGTATGAAAATTAACCCACAGGAAAAAAATGAAAAGATGAATGCAAGTACTTTCGGACTATATTTGCAAATATAGTTCGAAAGTGCTTGAATTCATCTTTTCATATTATTGCTTTCCTCACGTGCCACTTTGTGAGTTTTTTTCATATATATATATATATATATATATATATATATATATATATATATATATATATATATATATATATATATATATACAGAAAAGGTTAAGTTTTCGGATACGGAATTTTTATTACTTCTCCGGTATGTCTATGAATATGTTGGGGTAGGTTTGCATCCGGAAAGTAAAAATAAAGTATAAGCTTCCGTATGACTTTATTTTTAAATATCTAAAATGGCAATGCTATTGAAATAGATGACATCGTGATAGCCGTGTACGGTATTTTACAGTCAAAATGTCTTCATATAATACATATCTCTTGAGTGATGTGATATCCCATATCGACAGGATCGATAATATGATAATGGCAGAAACACGTAACTATACTCTGGAGGAAACAAGTCGGATACGCACGCTGCACAAAGAGGGTCTCAGCTGTCGAAAAATCTCACGGAACGTCAGCAAATCACATTCCGGTGTTGCAGAAGTGTAGAAACAGATCTGGGAAAGTGCAAACATCCTTGACCAACCTCGTTCTGGACGACCCAGGGTCAGTACGTAACTTAACGACAGGTCTCTGCGTCGCATAAGCTTTCTGGATCGTAAGAAGACGCATTCTAGTTACAACATGAACGGTCAGAGGGCGGCTAATCTCATGCATCCGCCAGAACAGTCCGTCACAGATTGCTTGCACAAGGCGGCCTAAAGTCATGTAAAGCCCGTCAGAAGTGCTGATCAACCTTCAGCAGAAGCGACGTTGACTAGCTTGTGGACGTGCTCACCGCAACTGGACCATGCTTTAGTAGCGATGTGTCTTATGGTCCGAATAGTCCACATTCCAGTTGTTCTCGACCCCAGACAACGCTAGACTCCGCAGGACGCCAGAGGAGCATTGAATTCGACAGTGCATAGTGCCAACAGTAAGGCATGATGGCCGCTCTATAATGTTAAGAAGCTCCTTGTCAAGTTCTTGGTTGGATCTTCTCATCGTTTGTGATGGCCTAATAAATTATGAGAAGTACCAATCTGTCCTGAAAGATTGCAACTGCCCTCATCCCGATACCTCCCCAGAAATACCTGCGATGCGCTTTTACAGCAGGAAAATACCCCGTATGACAAGTCACGGTGATGGACTGGCTTTCTCTGTCTCCGGATATGAATCTACTAGAAAACTTTGTCAGGGCCTGAAGAAGACCGTAAGACGTCGTCAGCTAGCCCCCAATGAGGAACTGAAGGCACTCATCACGGAGGAGTGGACCAACGTCACACTCCTCGGGTGAAGCACCCTTGTGGAGAGAGTAGGCCTCGAAAAAGAAATGCTTTCATCGCTGCCAAAGGGACTCTCGACACGCTACTGAGCTTCCTGCGATACGTTGGTGTTGCTGTAATTTTCGCAGAGCTTCATCTGCTTATGTTATTGTAAATGATTTTAAATGTTTGGGAAAAAAATTTATTTTCTTAAATCTTGTTGATTTTTGGGGGCATATATGTCTTATTGGTATTTATTTCTCCTTATTTCACTGGTATATTCCTATTGATATACAAATAAAAACTTTACGACCTTGTATTCATCTAAATCCCGCAAACTTCCTAACTGTCCGAAATCTTTTGGCTGCGTCTGTACATATAATTGAAAGATCCATGAATCATGAAAGATGAATACAATTTAATATAGGAACAAAATTTTGAAATATGTGTTCTAAGATATTTATGTTGACTGGACCTATCCATTAATTCTTCAATGTTGTTATGATCGCTGGTGTTTCTATTGAATAAAATGCTTTCTGGTTTTCTACATATACTTAGAGGTACATCTACTAATACATAGAGGTATAATGTACTCTGAGGTTTTCTTAATTTGCTGGTTGGTATTATGTAGGTGTACAGTCAATCATTGAGAACCTTTTTCTAGAGACGACTTTTTCTTTCGGCTGCTAGTTATCTAGCTGGTTTGCAGTTTGTTGGTAACGACTCTTGTAGAGAGTTTATAAACACACGAAAGAAGGCTGATTGCTCAGTATTTTGGAAAGTTCGTTTGTTTACCTTTTCATCTACCAGTCCTTCGGCTTCTTGCATTGTTATATATATATATATATATATATATATATATATATATATATATATATATATATATATATATATATATATATATATATATATTAAGAAACAATAATAAATAATGATAGCAAATTTTGCAAAGGTTAAGCTACCTCTCTTAACAGCATAGACTATTAGGCTTTTGCTTAGGCTACGTCTTGAAGTTGAATAATAAGTCATTGCGGTTTATTTAAAAGTTGTGTTAATTAAATTTTTGTTATGTACCCTCAAAATGGAATGTCAAATTGAAAGAAAGGCGCATGTTCGACACTTGCTGTTATTCATTTTCGATCGAGACGGGAACAATGCACACGCAGCCAAAGCTCGTCGCGATATTTGTGCTGTGTACGGAGAAAATGCTTTATCAGAAAGGACAGCTCAATGGTGGTTTTCACGTTTCAAAAACGGTCATTTCAATCTTAATGATGAAGAACGTTCTGGTCGCCCCATTAAGTTGGATGAAGATTGATTGAATGACCTTCTTCATGAAAATCCTCGTCAATCGACTAGAGAGTTGGCTGTACAATTAGCGTGTGATCAGAAAACTGTAGTGAATCACCTTCATTCGATTGGGCAAGTTCAAAAACTCGGTGCATGGGTTCCGCACGCTTTGAGCGAAAGCAACAAACTTCAACGCTCCACCATTGCCGCAGGTTTGCTTGCTCATCACAAGGCTAATCCTGGATATAAGGACAGATTTCTTCACCGCATCATTACTGGCGACAAAAAGTGGTGTGTTTATCTCAACATAAGCCATCGGAAACAATGGCTTAGCCCTAATAAAAAAACCACTTCCGCGATTAAAGCAAGGACTTCATCCACGAAAGATGATGCTGTGTGTGTGGTGGGATTGTGAAGGCATCATTCTTTATGAGCTCCTTGCGAACAACGAGATTGTCAATGCAGAACTCTACGTTCAACAAATGTATCGACTCGCCGAAGCTATTCGTGAAAAGCGACCTCATCGACGTTATGGAGTCCTTCTGCAACACTACAATGCTCGTCCTCACATTGCCAATATAATAAAAGACGCCATCCAAACGCTTAATTGGGAAATACTGCCGCATCCTCCATATTCGCCAGACTCCAGACTTGGCTCCATCCGATTTCCATCTGCTCCGATCGCTCTCTAACAATTTGCGCGGCGTTTCGTTAAATACTGATGTGGAATTAAGAACCTGGTTAGACGAATTGTTCGAGTCAAAACCCTGAGATTTTTATTGCAGAGGCATCGAAAAACTAGTTGAACGTTGGCATGAAGTCGTAAATAACAACGGAGAATATATTATTGATTAAATTGCATATTGTTATCAATTCAAAATGAAATTTTTGTAAAATTGTTAATGGTAATGAATAAATTTGATAAAACCGCAAGAACTTATTCCTCATCCCAATATATATATATATATATATATATATATATATATATATATATATATATATATATATATATATATATATATATATATATATATATATATATATATATATATATATTCGCCAGACCCAAACTTCTCATCATGTAACAAATGCTAAAAAGATTCGGCGTTTCCTGTTGGATTAGCGGAATTATACTAAGGTGCAACCATAGTCCTTGTGTAGACAGGGGTTCTGTGAGGCAGGTTGCGACTGACTACAACAACCACTGCGCGCGTATAGGCAGGGAGTGCTCTAAGTCAAAATACGACTGCCTACAATTTAATCCCAACGATGACATTAAAAAACCCCAACTACATAAACACTTGTACATTGCAACCTACAACTGTAGAACACAAACTGAGGAGGTACATCTTGCATTAATCCTTACTGAAATCAATGATATTAAATGGGATATAATTGGTTTTGTCAAACTCGACGATATGAGGAAGCTATCAGTGAAAGAAGTGGCCATCAAAAACTCTATTACAAAGTTAAAGAATACCAAAGGCAGCATGGAAAGCTCGGGAAATGATAGTAAAATTTACGGCATATTGAATGAGTATCTTACGTAAACCTAAGTCTCGAAGAATTACAACCTCAAAATAGTCCAACTGTATGCATCGACAACTGCTAATACGGAGGAAGAATTAAAAATATTCTATATGATATCATCCGGACAAGCCTAAACAAAAACAAAGCCCCTTTTAACATCGTCAAGGGAGACACTAATTCAAATGCAAAAGTTGGGCAAGGTAATGAGTCATGCATGGGAATGTTCCCAATGGGGGAACGAAATGAAAGGGGACAAGATCTGGCTGACTTTGCAGTGGTCCAAGATCTCAAAATTGCCCAAACTTCAGGTGTTCGAGCTAAATTTGACGATTTTAATGACTTTTTTCAGGAACTATTTGAGTATCGATGTACAGTCAACGGTGTTGGCTATAATACAGAATAAAGCTTTAGTAAATAAAAAGTTAGCTGCCTAGGAGACTTCAACCTACCTGAATACTGGCCAACAGTTACCTGCATCATGATGATTCGCGCCGGGTATCAAAATGCCCACATCATGACTGGTGTTCAATGCCTTGTTAACATTATAAAGGATTTACAACGCAGCATTGGCAGTTGCAACAGTGACTACGAAACCGTGGCCAGCAGAAAGAAATGCAGCTGGAGTTCTGACTGCATCCGCATGCCGAAATTCATCCAACAACTAAAGGACAAAGTGATGGAAGACCCAATCAAAGGAATCCGTGCTTTGGCCAGTGAGATAAGTGTCATAGTCGCCAACATGAAATTGGCCCTGAATGAGGACCTTCGCTACTACTCGTACAAGATGCGAAAGGGATAAATTCTGACAGCTAAGGCTAAGGAGAATCGCTTGACGAAGGCAATGAAGCTCCTGAACATGCTGAAGCATCCTGTTGAGTCTGGGACGATTTGGTTATTCTCAGATGACAAGAACTCTTTCCAGGACCAGTTGCATAACACCCAGAACAACAAGTGGTTTGCTTATAATCCATGCGGCTTTCATCATATCATCAAGACAAAGTTCCTCAAAACTATGATGATATGTGGGTGTTTCAAGTGTGGGCGACGCCATGTCGCCCCACATGTTAGAGCAGGGTATTAGGCTTAATTCAAACGGCTATGTGGAGCTACTGAGGTCTGTGTTCAAATCCTGGCTAGAGAGATTTGCTGCTGGAAGGCCATACCTCGGGAAAGAGTCAGAAAACTTCTACGACTCCCCCAGCCCCACTTTCCTGCCTCTTCTATCTCCCGATTGTAATCGCATGAATTAATATGTGGGACACGCCTGAGAAAGACGCAAACCAATCTGCCTGCAACCCCAAGGCTGAGCTGGTGGCCAAGATCAAGGAGGTGTTCGAAGATCTTCTCACGGACATAGTGAGAAACGCATGCGCCTTGTTCCTGAGCCATCTTGAGGCCGTGGTGGAAGCTAAGGGCAGCTACATTGAGTATATATACTGTTATCTCCGAGCCATAAACTAGTGGAATTTTTTAAATTCATTTAAAATCCATTTATTTTTAGCTGAGATATTGCGTTTTTTATACAAACCGGCAAATTTAGCCCGAACACACTTTATGTTCAAAAAGAAGCAGCAGAAAAGCCTGACTTGGAGAAGCCCAAACTATGTGATATACAATGAAATTAATTACATGCTAATTGACATAAAAATCATTGTCAATAATTTCCAACACACCAACAAAATGAAAATCAGTGACGACATGATTATATGATGTAGGATAAAAAATAACATTCAGAGAGAGAGAGAGAAGAAAGATATTCCATTAACAAAATAAGTCCATTAAGATCTAGAAAAAGTTCGCTCAGGAATTCCAGCGCCATCTTCATAGAGCATGCCAAGAAAATCCCCTTAACCCCACCAATATACAAACGATAAACAATAATTTGATAAAACACATGAATGAAAGACACTGCTGAAACATACAAGGAAAGACAAAATAATAATAACAACAGCAAACTCGGAGAAGAAACCCTAAACCGAATGAAGAGCCGCAAAAAAACTTAAAGCAACAAACACCAACCAACAAATTGAATTAGTAGAACTAAACAAGCTGATGAAAAAGAAACAGAGAGCTGATATCAGACTATATAATACAACTAGTGTTGAAGACATCACCAAAGAAGGAAAGGGTCATAAAATGACTCAAAAGAACTTCTTAAAGGAAAATCTCATATAATGGCTATAAAAGACGAAGACGGTACAATCATCAAGTATCAAGAAAAAATAGTTAAAAGAACTAAGGATTACTTTAAAAACTTGTAATCAAGCAACAACAATATCGACAACTACAAACAACAACACTCAATAACGTACCAGTCGTTCTCAAATCAGAAATTGACATTGCAAATCAGGACAACATCACTTCGGACTGCTGAATGATTCTGGAAAAGTCAGTGTGTACAATCTAGCTTTGCTATTCACTGAATGTCTAAAATAAGGCAAGATTCCGGAGGACCGAAACAATGCCATAATAATCCTTTTACACAAAAAGGTGATCAAACGTACCTTAAAACTACATACCAAACAGCCTTGTCATGTGTGTTTATAAAATCTTCATAAGGTTCATTAGTTCATTAGCAAAAGACTGCAAATCCAGCTAGATGACGAACAACCTTAGAGAAAAATCTGGCTTCAGAAAAGGATTCTCAACAATTGACCACCCAAACTCTTTGAATCAGTTAATTTAGAAAACTTTAAACTACAATATACCTCTATACTTGGTGTTTGTAAACTACCAGACAGCCTTTGATTAAATAGAAACATCAGCATTCATAACAGCATTGAAGAACCGAGAAAAACGGAGAAAAAACACTCGCGAAAGAAAAAAAGGCGAGCGAAATACTCGATTTATTCCCAGACGTCTTTCGACCAGGGAAGGTCATCTCCGGGGAATGATCAGGTCACGAAAAAATGCTGTATATATATACGGTTTGGATTGAACATAAATGCAAATAATGGACCAATCGTAAAGATAATGAAGAAGCTACTGGTATAGGTGATCAATGCTGCAATGGCATAATATATATATATATATATATATATATATATATATATATATATATATATATATATATATGAACAAACATTTGATACTACGTATGAAAAATGAAAACAACCAGCATATTAGATACGCGCAAAAAGATATTGTGGGGCCGCATCCTGTAGTTGAGCGATAAAACCTTATCTCACCTCTGCTTCTCAAATAAATGATCTAGTATATCCGATCATCCGGGGACTGCCCCATAGCGACTATCCTTAACAAAAGGATATCTACTTTTTTCGATATTCTACAAAGAGACTGTTTATAAAATTTGTAGTTGTTTCATTCTTAATGTAAAAAGCACTGGATTTATTTAATGAGCTACTCTCTTAGTGCAAGCCCCTCCCTCCTCTCTCCTTCTATCTCTCTCCCTCTCTTCCACCCTCTTTTTTCTCCGAATTCCATAATGAGTCTTGAGGTGGATGAAATAGAAAAATAAAGAAGATCCATTTCTTTGGAAGAGTGACTTATTAGCATGAATTAGATTGGCGATAATGAGTGAACACAAAGTGCTTGTGTGAAGTAAATGGCTAGAAATACATCAGAAAGCAAATAATTCGAAAGAATAGAGTATATATATATATATATATATATATATATATATATATATATATATATATATATATATATATTTATATATATATATATATATATATATATATATATATATATATATATATATATATATATATATATATATATATATACTCAAATCTAACTCTTTTATTCATTTTCTTATAACGGTTAAAATAGTTTGCCCCTATTTTTCTGTAAATATATCTCCCATTTTCTCTCCTAAGCTTTAATGGTACGCGTACACGTAATAATAATTTCCTTAGCGTTTTTCTGGGTTGCATTACCAGTTTTCATTTATTTGTGCCTTTAATATATATATATATATATATATATATATATATATATATATATATATATATATATATATATAGGTTAAGGCTTCTCCTATGGAGCTTCAATTTAATTTGAAGGATGAACGAAAGAACGTATGAAGGGAAATTCATTTCATTTTCTTGATACAACGTTTCGGGTGAACTTTTAACCCATCTTTGGGTACTGGAAAATACAATTTGTGGAATAGAAAAACAATTTAAGTTAGAGTAAAACAGATAATCAAAATGATGAATTTCTGGAAAGTATTTAATGTTTATTAAGGGAGGGGATAGCGAGAAATTTACAGGTAATTGGTATTTTTGGATTATTATGTGGCGAGTTCAAAATTAACGATTGGGGAAACACAGGAAACACATCAGGATAAACCAACCTTAAACAATCAGCCGTTAGAGGATAACTGGGAAGAAAGGGCGAGGAGCGTAAGAAAAAAGAGAAGGTTACGAGGTTGGTAATATTTTTGTTTAGAGTAGAAGTGTTGGGTGAGAAGAAGAATTGGAATTTAAGGAAGGAGAAAGGTATTTAATATACATAGATTCAAGAATCCTTAATGATATGGGATCAGGGGTGGTTTTTAAGATTTTAAAACCGTATGTTGTGATTTAAGTTTTACACTTAATAGAGTGAAGCCTAACAGGTGAGAATTCCTTCGTAGAGAGAACCTTTCCTGTCCTGTGACTAACACCCAAATGGGAACAGAACCTCGCCCTCAGCGAGCGCACCGTACTGCCTATGTATCTCCCCAGTTTACAATTGGGGCAAGTAAACTCGTAAATAACGGAGCACTTCGCTTCAGGCGGGATTCTGTCCTTACAATTAAAGTATAATCCTATGTGGTGTCTATTTATGAAAATTAACTTAAAATTGGTATGGAAAAAGAATTTGTTTAATAGAGAGGTAATTTCTTTTGAAAAAATTTTATTTAAAAAACTCAGATCCAGAAAGATTATGTAACGGATATCTTTGCAAACATTAGGGAATTTAAATTTGGGATGGTAAATATCGTTTAAAAATTGGGCCGTAATTTTTTCAGTCAGAGACACAGGAAAACCGTTTGGTTTGAAATAGTTGGTCAGAAATATGAATTCTTTGTGAAATCCGGAGTAGGATGAACAAAAGTCACAAAAACTGAAAAGGTTTTGGCCTTGACCATATATATATTAGTTTGGTTGGTGGGTATTAGATTCGTTCTTGGCCTCTGGGCGATCGAGTCTCTCTCTCTGGCAACTGATTCATATTTTTCTTCTTTTTCCGGACTTAGTTACTTTAATTTTTACTTTTTTTCCATAATTATTAATATAAAATTGGGCTAAATTTTAATTCCGGCTGCTTATGTCTTTGAGATCAGTCGACAGGTGAAACCCTTTTATAGTCCTCCCCCTGGCCCAAGGAATGTAGGTTGATGTAATTTCTTTTACCTGTATTTATCATCTTAACTCCTTTTCCCTTATTCCTTTTCTTCCCATTTTCTTCCCATTTTCTTCCCTGATCTGTCCATTCCTTCATTGTTCACGGTGTGAAATGCCCTCGATTGTAAAACCAGTTCTTTTTCTTTCAGGATGAAAATTTCGATAAAAATTGTTAATTTATAAAAGGGTCTATTTAAATTTGCTGAGACGTTTTGTAGTGGAATATGCAAGTAGAAACTAGAAGTAGATGCGTAGAAAAGTAATAGTATAGGAGTAGAAGAAAATAAAAAAGAGTAAAGACTAAGACTAAAATAGTGAAAAAATATCAATATTTCACTTAAATACTGAAAATTGTGCGTATTTTAACAGTACAAACAAATCATGCATATTTCAGCAGTACGAACAAATTCAGTGTATTTCATAAGTACGAATAATTCTGCGTATTTCGACAGTACGATTAAATTGTAGGTATTTCACATGTACGAATAAATTGTGCGTATTTCGACAGTACGAACAAAATGAACATATTTCACAAGTCCGAACAAAATGTTCGTATTGCAACAGTGCTAAAAACCGTGCGTATTTCAGCAGTACGTAAACTATGCGTATTTCAACAGTACTAACAAATTGTGCCTATTTTAATACTACCAGCAAATTTTGCGTATTTTAACAGTACAAAAATAATGCGTATTTTAACTGTAGGAAGAGATTGTGCGTATTTCAAAATCAAGAACAAATTATTCGTATTTCAGGAGTATAAAATATCCTGTGCATTTCAACACGAACAAATCCTGTTTATTTCATAAGTACGAATAAATTCTGCGTATTTCTATAGTACGATTAAATTGGGGGTATTTCATATGTACGAATAATTTATGCGTATCAACAATACGAACAAAATGTGCATATTTCACGAGTCCGAACAAAATGTCCATATTTCAACAGTACGAACAAATCGTGCGTATTTCAGCAGTACGTAAACTATGCGTATTTCAAAACTACTAATAAATTGTGCGCACTTTGACACTACCAGCAAATTCTGCGTATTTTAACAATACAAGGAAGAGATTGTGCGGATTTAAAAAGTACGGACAAATTGTTCGTATTTCAGCAATAAGAACAAACTATGTGTCTTTCATAAGTACGAATAAATTCTACGTATTTCGAGAGTACGATTAAATTGTAGGTATTTTATATGTACGATAAATTGTGCGTATTTCGACCTTTACAAACAAAATTACCATATTTCACCAGTACGAACATATATGTGCATTTTAACATTATGAAAAAATCGTGCGCATTTCAGCAGTACGTAAATCATGCATATTTCAACAGTACGAACAAATTGTGTGTATTTTAACACTACGACCAAATTGTCCGTATTTTAACGGTACATAAATCAGGCGTATTTTAACAGTACCAACCAATCGTGCGTATTTCAACAGTACGAACAAATTGTATTTATTTCAGCAGTACGAAAAATCATGCGTATTTAAACAGTAAGAACAAATCTTGCGTATTTTAACACGACGAGCAAATTGTGTGTATCTTAATCCTACAAAACTACGCGAATTTCAACAGTATTTTAACACTACACCAAATTGTGAGTATTTTAACAGTGCACAAATCATGCGTATTATAGCAGTAGCAACAATCGTGTGTATTTCAACAGCACGAACAAATTGTGCTTATTTCAGCAGTACGAAAAATCATGCGTATTTCAACAGTAAGAACAAATCATGGCTATTTTAAAACTACGAGCAAATTGTATGCATTTTAATCCTACAAAAATTACGCGAATTTCAACAGTACGGAGATATCGTCCGAATTTTAACGGTACAAACAAATAGTGCGTATTTCAACATTAGGAACAAGGTACAGAAAAACTCAGAGATGATAAATTTTTCGGACTATTTCTGGGCCTGAAATAGCTGAGATTAACGACCTGTTTCCTTTTGATCGCAACAAGTGTCGCTGATTAATATCGCTCCATTTCATACTTGTGCTGCACAGGTGTATCCAACACGTCACCGCTGTTACATCCTTCCACTACAAACGGTCGGCACCCATACTCAACCAGATATAATAGCAGCCAGCCCAAATTGATTATTTCACCCATGAACTACAACACTTATTCTCAACTCACGTCAGACATGAAAAATAATCAGTAGATTCCATCGCGTTTTAACCTACAAAAAAATATATATACTCGTACATATATATATATTTTTTCACTCTTAATTAGTTCGATTCTGCCATACAATAAAATTTTCCACATTCCTCCTTCCCTTGGTGTCACAATACAAAACACACTTAAACCGAAATCCATTACACTCGAATGGGCAGAAATGTACACACGATTGTGTGTAAAGGGAGAGAGTGTACACGGAGAGGAGGGAAGGTAAATACCTTGCTCTAAATCACACAAAGTTAGAATTTACTGAGTGTTAATTACCTATAATTTGGGTTTTGCTGTTTAATGGCCTATATATATATATATATATATATATATATATATATATATATATATATATATATATATATATATATATATATATGTATATATATATATATATATATATATATATATATATATATATATATATATATATATATATATATATATATATATATATATATATATATATATATATATATATATATATATATATATGTGTGTGTGTGTGTGTGTGTGTGTGTGTGTGTGTGTGAGAGAGAGAGAGAGAAACTTGCAAAATAGCGCGTGAGCAGAGCAATAATTAATAATTTCAAAATATCCAACACGAAAAATGTCCAAGTACTTTCGAACTTAATTCAGTTCTTTCTCAAGGAATCCATAAAAAATTAATTTACAAGAATGTTTTATATATATATATATATATATATATATATATATATATATATATATATATATATATATATATATATATATATATATATATATATATATATATATATATATATATATATATATATATGAGAAAAGTAAGCGACGCTCTGCCTACGTACAACGGAAGGATACGACGATGCGACCGTGGCAGAATTTTTCGCGACCGCTTTCTCTGCTCTCTTTAGTCGTGATGCTGCTCTGCCAGCATTCCAAGCACGTCGTTTGGTCCATGAATGTCGTTGACTGGACATCGCCACCGGGGGCTGGAAACTCTTCAATGAAATGTTTTCATTGAACTAGCTAAGTACGGTTGTCGCTTCTTAGGAAGATACCTCCCCAGATCCAGACGGTATCGGGTACGCCATGCTTCTACACCTCGGTCAGAGAAGCTTTGTCTTTTTATCAGATTTGTTCATTAGCATCTGGTCTTATGATATCTTCCCAGATTTATGGCAAATAGCTATGGTGCTTGATCTTTGCAAGCCGGGAAAGGATCACTCTATCCCTGCTCCTTTCTGCCTACATAACTGACCTGCTGTGTAGGCAAGTTAAAGGAGAAATTGTTAACTGTTAGGTTAGCTCATTACCTAGACAACGAAGGTCACATGTCTCCGGCACAGTGTTGCTTTCTTAAGTTCCCCAACGGATGATCTGCCCTGGGCTGAAGAATGCTATATGTGATGAGGTCCTTTTCAGGCAGCATTTCGCCCAGTTCTTCTTCGACTTCGAGAACACTTATCATACAGCGTGGCCATATGGTATCATGGAGACACTTCATACTAAGTAAGATATGAGATGGCACTCTATTTTCTTGTATGAGTTCTTCAAAATCGTTGCTTCAGGGTAGTGGTACATATAACCCTTTCCAAGCCTGTAGGGCATGACCAAGGCATCTTGTAGCAAAGTGTCATCAATGGCACTCTCTGCTATGAACATCCAAGCTATCACTTGATTGATGCCAGATGTTCTCTCAAAGCCACAACAGGACCTGAGCGGTCAATCTTAATGCCGTGAAGACAATCCGCACTTAGCCTTGTTCCTAAACAGGACTCGCCGTGTCGTAGATCTGCACCAATTTCTTGGTCTTGTATTCGACCGAAATTTCATCTTGGAGGCGCCCATTCGTAGCATAGGGTCTCGTAGCACCATGGACATTCTAGTGTCTGCGGCGTTCAGCACCCTGACTTTCCTTCCTTTACTTTATCAGTTCTATGTTCACTCCAAGTTCAACTAAGGATGTGATATTTATTTCTCACATCGTCATCCAAGCGACTATTGCCGATGATGGATTCGAGGCACAACACCAGTTCCGGATTTCTACTGGTGCCCCTACGCACGTCCCTTATAGATAGTCTCCTTCTCAAAACCGGGAAGATGTAATTCGCTTTATATTTTGCACAGTACTTGATGCACTTGTCCGCACAAGATCAGCATTTCCATGGTCACTAGCGGCTCTGATTTCGTCCGCGCCCGATTTCAGCTGTCCCCATGCCAACGAGAGACGTCAATCATGCCATAAATATTTCGGGTTCAGTGCTTGGTAATTCCTAGATAACTTCTAGGTTAACTCTCGGTCAGTTGCGGGCATGATTCTGCCCAGGACGTCACCCTGAACGATCAAACTAACCTATAAATGTTTGCCGCCATGCCTACACCCCCAATGCTTCTATGCAACCGAGAGTACTGCATTTGTATCGCTTGGAACATATATCGTGTAGGTCTGGAGCAGTGCCATTGTACAGATATTGCTCCAAGTCTGAAAAGGGAGTTGTTTGTTTGGGCTGTATCTGTCCTTCCTCATTTGAAGCCTGCCTGGCCCTTAAGGGAACTATGGCCGTTTTCATGCTCAAAGTGGTTGCGATATAACGCTCGGCACGGTAGATTACGCGCCGTACTCGGTTGGGAGACATTTTTGTAATTCATAGCGACTCACAGAGTGTGTCAGATGAAAGTCAAGATTATCTTTTGCTCTGTTCCTGGACATATAGATGTTGCCAGGAACGAGTGAGCTGAGGCGACGGCCAGGCGCACGTAAAACCTAATTGACTGGAGCCTTGAATACGGTGAGTAAACGGGGCTGTGCAAAGGTCCACTCACAATATTTCTTCTTCTTTCACCTCGCTGAAAAATAAACCAACGAACTCGATAACCGAATGATAGATGCCTACCCATGTCTCTCGTCTGTCGGCGGTAACTCTGGCCTTAGATACGAGCAAGGCCTGGTAGAGATGACGCGTCGCGTTCGAACCTGAAAGACGTTTGAAGGCGAGGCAGGGTGTACGAGACTGTACGTGGCTGCTAACCAAGACGGGGCTGTATGGCACTGCTTTCTCAAAGCTTTTCTCGAAGTATTTATACTACCTTGGTGGAAGCGGGTCGCCGGGGGTCCCCAAAATGGGGACAGGGATCTCATTAGACTTGGCGCACCAGGGAGGGGGGGGATAGTGTTGGCGCCATGGGTCTTGTGTCGGTCAGACGATTAGACGGGAAGATAAAGAGAACCCAACCTGGGTTAGCCGACCGCGCGAAGTCTCGATGCTCCATTGGGGCTATCTGGCCGTGCAGGTGCATCTTTCTCAGGCGCCCCGGGTAAACGTTGATGCTCTAGGGGTAGGTAACTTTCTCTCTCTGACAACTCCTTCCCTTCTAAGATGGAGCTTCCGAAGGAAGTGACATCAGACTAATATAGGGTAATTACACGGCTAAAATTTAAATAGGGACACAATTACAAAAAGGGGTGGTACCGGGTACTCTGCATAAAATTAAGTAAAATAAAGGGGACTCGGGAAATATTCGGTATTCCCATTACCAAACACATAAAAAAATAAAAATAACTATCACTAATAATACAATAAGACAGGCAGAATAGTTATTAATAGCCGGGGTCAACATAGTCTCGTTAATCAGGGCCTTACAAACAAGGATATTAAAAAAAATCCCACAATACAAAAAAAGGTACATACTAACAGGGTATCTCATCCAAAATATATACACAATAATAATAAAGAAACTAATGGCACATATTCTTATAAGGCATTACACAAAACTACAAGAATTCTTGTAGAATATATACAAAAGTAATCCAATTATTCTTCAACGGCATGGCATCGGGGAACCGGGGGACAAAATCCACTAAAATTAGCACGTGACTATGTCCTTCACTCGTCGGGGGGTATATCAGACCAATGAGATCAATTGCGACACGGGAAAACGGCTCTGAGATTAAGGGTCCTCTCAGCAGATGCACCCGGTATCTCTCACAAGAGTGGAGACACGTCAGCCAGGGGTATTCTTATCAAACAATAAGTTTACTTGGTGGTCGCCGGGACTTGAGGTGCTCGGGGGAGGAGAAGATTCCGATGGTGTTGACGAAGGCGCAGACGTGGCACAGATCTGGTATACCTGGTGAGAAGAGTTCTGGTAGCAGTTTATTTTTACATGACCCTCCACACCACAGGAAAAACAAATGATGGGTCTCCTGGGGAAAGTTGACGTAGGGGATGGGGGCTGAAGACAACGGTTTTATATCCCGGTGTTCGGACGAAAAGAATGGTTTCGGCTTCGATGGCCCAGTTACCTTAGCAAACTTACTTCCATTTTGCAGGATGAATTTACCTTTGTTTGGCTTAGGTTTTGGAGAGTGGGGGGCCGTTTTCCTCCCTTCTTTCGTATAAAGGTTGTGGCTTGCTGAATAAATGTCGGCCTCTTCTGTGCACTCCTTGAATGTGATGCACCGCCGATCTTTTACGAAAGATCTGACTTCAGCCAGAAGTGCAGCCAACAACTGGTATATCAGGAAGAAGTCAACGAGGGTATCGTAGTCATGCGAGATTTTAGAAGTATCGAGCCAAACGTTAAAGTGACGCTGGAGGGTGTACCCAAACTGACGGTATGTTTGGCCTAGCTGAAGGCGGGCATGTCTGAATTTGGATCGGTAAAAGTCTGGGATCATGTTATATGCCGCCAGTAACTCCGATTTTAAGGTCGAATAATCAATATATCTCGGAGTTGGGAATTTAGCAAGGGCAACAATTGAACCACTCCATCTGCTTCAATGTCTCAATGGTTGATTTCGAGGATTTTCTCGAAGTGGATTAAGAAGGCTCAGAAATCTTCGCCTTCCTTGAAAACCGGAAGCTTAACAGACGCGGTAGGGGAAGCTTCGGACCTCGAGCTGATGGACAGCGTCTCTTTCCTGGTCCTACTCATTTCAAGTTCATGAAGGCGGATTATTTCCCTTTCTTCCCGTTCTTCACTTTCTATTTTTTCTTCTCGTTCATTCTCTTGTCTTCTTTCTTCTCGTTCCTTCCCTTCTCTCGAATACAAGATAAGAGGTCCATTGCCACTGAGCCCAAGCGACTCTCCTTGCAACTTCAACATGTAAAATAATGCGGACATTTTATCGCTCGCGTTCGACCAACTTTCAAGAAAAGCACCACAAAAAAGGGGAATTATTTGACGCACAGGAGAAGCGCTGGTAGGCTTTGGCGGATCTACGATTATTCACTTAAAAAACAAACAAACACAGCGATAATTATTTCGCACGGCGCGAATTCTTAATTATACATGAAAGATTCACTCCGGAATTTTAGCGAGAGCCTGTGTTGCCCAATACGCACGAAGAAAACGACAACACAATAAAAAAGAAAGAAATAAGATTAACTCCTTTACAATATGGCAGACGTTTTATGAGGCCTGGAAAGGGTTAAAGTTTCACACGATCACAAAATTCAATAACAAAATATGCACACAAAAGGGGAAAATAGGTAAAGTCTTTTCCAGGTTTTTAAAACTAGAACCATTAATATACAAGAATAACACCCAATAGAATCTGTCACAGGTCTAAAAGAAATGAGATCAGATAGTGCGGATGACCTTAAAAACCGGACACCAGCATATAATATAAATGTCGTTGGGTGACCATGAAGAGGGCACGCCAGATAAACGAGATACAGATCCCAGTGCGAGTGTAAAATAAACAAAGTTGAGTGTGGTTGGCCTAAATAGTCAATTCTTAGAGGTTCTGGAATTAGAGAAACTAATGGTAGAAAAATATATAACTTTACTATATACAAATAAAATATTAATAGCACAAGTAAATAACTGACGATAAATAAAAGGAGACCCGGAGTCCCAAACGGAGGGGGAAGGGGGGGGGATACAAATGACTTGACGGGTACGAGAGTTAGAGAGAGGATGCATGGTGATTGCTTCCAGAGAAAATGGGAGAGTGCAATTATCGAGGAGATTCACGTAAAGCCTAATTGACTGGAGGCTTGAATACGGCGAGTAAACGGGGCACTGCAAATTTGAACTTGCAAGATTCCTTCTTCTTTAATTTCGCTGAGAAATGAGCGAGGGAATGCTCCAGTCGTTGAACTAACTCGATAACCGAGTCGATATCGTCTGTCAGCGGGAACTCTGGCCTTAGATACGAGCCAGGCATGGTAGAGATGACGCGACGCATTCGAAGCTGGAAATTCTATAACATGCTCTGAGTTTATTTATAAAACACAACTAAAATCGCTACTGTCTTAAACAGTCTTTTCTCACACTGTAAAATAATAACTAGGTCAACTGGACTGCGATGGTTCTCATACCATGAATCTTTCATTTGCACGTGTGTGGTATCTCAAGTTAGATTCGGTGACCAGGGAAATTCCTTCTCCCATGGGACGTCATGCGAGAAATGCAACAATTTCGCAATAAATATACATACGAGTATATGGTTAATTTAACTCATCTTTTCTCCTTAACCCTAATTACTTAGGTAAGGAAGACATATGAGATATCCTTGAACGTAGCACATGCAGTAAACACATACGAATTTGATCTCACCTACAGGATCTGTAAGTGTGCAAGTACATGTGGATATTATCGGGGTTACAGAACGACAGGAAAGAATATTGAATACAAGAAGGGTGAATAAGGACCCTGAGAACGAGTCTTATCTAGCAGAGATGAAATGCGTTTTTATTTTTTTATTTTTTGTTCGTCACTACAAATTTGTTCTTAGGGTTTTCAAAAGTCCCTTTACAACCATAGTTTGCTCCTTGTATCCCCTCTTCCTTCTCATTACTCTTTTTATTTCCTTTATTTTTTAGTTATTGTATTTTTACCATTATGTGAGCGCCTCTTCATTGAATTACACAAATTCCTTTTATTTTTCGATACTAAAAAGTAAATTATACTAATAGACCCCATAAAGCGACGGGTCCTTATGCGTTAATTTCCCTTTAATTCGCGTTCAATTCAATTAATAAATAGGCTCGTCCTTTAACGTAAATTGGATCTTGTATTCACTTAATAAATCCCTCATCCTTTTTTTTCCTTGTAACAAAGAACCGACGTGTAAAGGTTTCTCACTTTATCGCATTTACAGCTGAAGAAAATACAAAGAACATCGCCTTTATGTGTGTTTACCTAAGGCTCAATCTTGTATGTAAGAAAGTTGACGTATACATATATGGTTAGGTAAGTACAACTCTGCCATATAGTATATAAAATGATCTACGAGAATGTATAGGTATAATTGTATACATAATCCTGTGTATGTTTTATAAATCGTACTTTGTATACACGTAGCATATAGCCTAGGGATACGTGAATATACAATGAATAGTTACAACGATAAATAAATTATTGAAAACAATGAATTTATAACAAAGGCGTCTGTGCGAATCCTGTAATTATCTGAAATAGCCATAATTTAAAAGAGGGTTGGACGCAATTCAGTCTAAGGCCATAAACGTACGTTTGACCTTATTCATGTTGTCATGGGCACCGGTGAGAGGCTTGGAGTAGATAGTTTCTACATTGTGAGAGTCGCATAGTCGGTGTCATCTTTATTTTGATATTTCCTTTATTCGTGCATTCAGTATTGCTCCTCTTTTCGATTTTCCTTGTTTATTCGCATTAAGAAAAGGAATTATATGCTCTTGTTAAGTGGCGTAGTCACTTATTAATTATTGCAAGATATTACAACCCACGCGCGATTTGGTGTTATTTACCGATATATATATATATATATATATATATATATATATATATATATATATATATATATATATATATATATATATATATATATATATATATATATATATATATATATATATATGTATATATATATTGAAGCCCTTCTAAATGCCTCTCTTTTCATTCCGAGAACAGGTCTTTGATAATAAAGACGAAAGCGCTTGAAATCATTTTTCATTTTCATTTTGGGGTTTTACTGGTTCCTGATACAGTTTAGTGAACTTGGCTTCTTCCATCGGAGGGTTTGGTACGAGAGGAGAGGAGTCCCTGGTTGAGGGGCGTCTTCCTCGGTCTTTTCGGGGCCTGATTTATTCTCCACGATAAAATCGATCCCTTCTGTTAGTAAAACCAACCTTGGTGTTTAGGTTTTTTTTAGGAAAAAAACTCCTGTAAGCTATAGAAGAATTTCTTATTAAATTTATGCAAACATTAAATATTTAAACTTATATTAAAACAATTGTCTTCAAAATTTGTTTTAGGAAAAATAAATAAAAAAAACAATAATTCATTTCGTTTAGAATGAAAGTTCAAAGAAATAAAAATACAAGTAAAAAAATATTTGTCTCCAAAATTTTAATTTAAACAAATATCATGGTTTAGAAAGTTTCAAGAAATTCCATTTCGACCCAATTTCTAAAAAATAAATCCGTTTCTGTAACTATATTTAATAATAAAATCAACAAGTATAATTAAGGAAGAATTTAATGTAAACGTATTATTTCTCTTTCCCAAAGAAAGTGGGGAACCGATAAGTGATACCGAGTCGATCACAGTCGGTTTGGAAAGAATTGAAACCTCTCCAGAACCACTTGAAGATCAGTGGTACCCTCAAGTCTTAATTAGTAATTATGCAATTAGAAGAAAAGAATAACTCAGACGTTTACAAATTTGGAATATTTGAATTAATATACAATCAACAAAAAGAAATATGAATCTTCGCTGTTTCTGTTTGATTGATACTGATAGATTGGGCAATCACCTCGTCTTTAGGCAATTTATACAATAACAAATACAAAGAAACTCAGAGTACTGAAACATGGACCAATCCGCACAGAGGAAGGATGGTAGATTGATAAAAAAAAACCGAGAGGGGAAGAGTTGACTGTTTGCTTCCCCGAGCGTTGTGTCTTGAAGACTGGGGTCGTTCTTTTTGAGTTACACCCTACCATCCACGCCCTCCCACTCTTCCCTCCAGCATCCACCAGTTAGGTTTAGGAACATGTTAAGCCAACTTGACTAGGCTGGGCCTCATGTTCCATCGCAAGCCAAAGACACAAGAGCGATGGTCATAAAGTGACTGACCTCAGTTTTGCCATGGTCCAAAAAGCAAGACGCAAACAACACTAAATAAATCAGTTGAGTAATGTAAAAGGAAGCTAATTAAAATGGAATCCAAATTAAGTTACATAGACTTCAAACTGAAAGAAATTGGAAGGTAAATGAGGCTTCTGTCTATCGAACTGATAGACAATCTTGACAGACAGAATGGGAATGAAAACGAGAGGAAATAGTTAAATGGATATGTGAAAAGGAAAAAACATCCAATTGATAAATAATTTTGACAATGGAGGCCGTGTAGGTGTCAAACCTTTAAGGGGCAAAGGATTATGGACTAACCTTCAGGAAGATTGGTTCTTGTGGGACAGGGACTGGTATTTCGTTTTATTAAGACAAATTTTGGAACAAGGCGTCAAACTACATTGGGTATGCTTAGTCATTGATTGGAGATATCACTTCGGATCGAGTTTCCAGTATCTGCCATATACTAAGGCAACCTGTGGTTTGGTTTTTAATTTAAAATCTAGCTCCACTAGTGAGTTATGCTCCGGACGGTTTGAATATGTGGTGAAAAGCACATAAAACTATTACTCCCTACGGACCACGGACCTTCATAGAGCGCTTGTATGCAATCTAAGAACAGGTTTGAGATAAGAGAGGGGTGTCCAAGGCAGTACGCTTGGAGGCACCAACAGAGGAGGTGGAACGTATAGCACCAGGTAGATTAATCCATATCCTAGGAGTGAAAATTGAAAAAGCACAGGCGACTAACCGCCGGAATAGGTGATGCCGTTACATTTAAGATCTTGTAAATGCGGGATAGCCAGCGGAATTCATGGAGTAGGTGGGATGCACGAAAGGATCTTCGGCGGAGGACAAGGGCTGTAAAACTTAAAATAAGTTGAAGGGGCAAAGAGGAAGGATATAATCCTGCACGAAAGGCATTACCGTAGTCAAGGAGGGATTAACGAAATAGTAGTTGGCGATATTGAAACTTTTCTGGTCAAATTAGTTGTGGAAATGTCTAAGATTACGGAGGAAGCAGAGAGAAGACTTGCAGCCATAATTGATACGAGATTTGTAAGATAGGGTATAGCTCGAATATTTACAAAAGTTGCAGATGTGGGGGAGTATGGTGAGAAATGTTGAAGTAACCTATGCTAAGCAAGTTTGAGGTAGATCACTGGTTTAGAGATTCAACTAAATCGTCAAAGACGAGATTTAATAGGTAACCAGGAGGTCGGTAAAGAGTCGCAGTTTTGAGAGTTCTCTTCAGAGCTAACGAGGCAAGAACAAATTCGAAAATGTGAAGAAGCAGCGATTAAGCAAACATCAACTCACCAAGAAACCCTTAGAATATGAAGGACCGAGTAATCATAGGAACAAGCATCAGCTGAAATAGTATCAAATGACCATACTGAAGAGAGATGATTTCTTAGAAAAGATAAAGTCACAAATGAAATCAGCAATATTTCTTTAGAGTTTGGTAAGCCCTCAGAGATAAGAAAGTGGAAAATTTGCATGTAGGAAAGAAGCTGGGTATGTGCTGCGGGCTTCTCACAAAATATTTCTTTACATACCTGTTTCCTTCAGACTGCATCGCGTATACGCCACTTCCTGGTGGAATGCCCATGTCCGGGGTTCTTCTTATGCCGTACTTCTCCCGATGCCAGGACAACGGTAGCCGCAACCCTTTCTACCTGTGGCTGGAAGGGGGTTTCTGTGCTCCCATTTTAACGGTCATAGACTGGCGGGAAGTTGCCTGTTGGACTTGACTAATTCAGATCGTTTGTGGGGAGGAAACCTCCTTTCATTTTTGCCAGGGCTGCGTTGGCCTCGTTGAGTACTCTGCGCTCTTTTCGAAGATTCTTGAACCCTCGTCGATTTTAAAAACTACTCTAAAAATAATAAAAATGAAGAAGACAAGAAAAAGAAGAACCATCTCCACTTTCCGATACCTGATAGCTAGAAGTTCTCGATGAATAACCCCCTTTTCCAAAAAAATATCTTTAAACAAAATCAGAAAGCGTCGTGAAATTCGAGCCTCCGCATTGGAGACGCCGATTTCGTGTCGCGTTGCAGCTGAGCAACGTGGCTGCAGACGGCAAAGCTACAGTTTCATTTCGGCTAGACGCAGTGCAACGCCCGCGCGCTCCGACCCTTCCTGGTGCACGCGTATACGAAAGAATCCACATTTGTGGAGGGCGTTAAATTCGGTCTGCGCACGCGCCGTGGCACGGTAAATGTGGGATGCGTAGACATGTTCCACGCAGGATTATTTTGTTTATTAAAGGTACAAACCATCGGGCATTTAAAAGTTTTCAGAACAAGATGTCCGTAAGGAAAGCGGTGAAGTTAGGGAAAATGTACACAGGCCCAGTAGTCCAAATATTATATTTGTAGTACTAGGGTCAGTGGGACACGCAACTCTCCCAAAAGTTCCCCATTAATAGCAGAGAAATTTTCATGATTGCTTTAACTTTTTCGTTAATTCCGTGTGGGTTGGTCACATCCATCAAAGGCTGTGGGCGAGTGAACGCCGTAAGAAATTCATGGGCGTCCTTCCTTCCGTACATAACGTGGGTTAGAATCACTATGAACGTAATTCTTATCATGTATGATTGTATGTATGTACAAATGCAAACATAAGAAATAGGAATTTATAAAGATGTTTAAACCCGCCGTATTTTGACGGGGGATTTGCTGTTTACCTGTGTATAAAATTACCGAGATCGACGTACATTTGTGAGCGGATATATGTGGGTGTCCATTTGTGTGTACTGATGTGTAGGTGGAGGTAATGGGGACAAGCCTCGTCCTGTCCCCGGGTCCCACTTCCCGGTACATGCATATCTTCAGGCGCTCCTTAAGTGTTCCAGTAATTGTCCTCCACCTGAGGGAACAGAGGCTGAAAGAGACGCCAGGAAGTGGCCATCGAAGGAGTGTGGGAAATTTCTGGCTTCAATGGGAAACGAAGCGTAGACGTGGGGGGAAAGGGGGGGGTACTACTGTGTACTAGACTGGTGGAGAAGAGCTACAGATGTGCGAAGGGTGTGCTCTCGAGATGTGAAGGGGGGATAGATGTGAAAGCGTGAAGAAACAAGAGACGTAACCATACAATTGCTCCATATATTATGTATATCTATATACGAGTATGTAGTATTGTTGTATGGGTGTATGGAAGCAAATGATTACAATTAGTAAAATGCATTAACCATTGTTCGCTTCTGCTGCTGCTGCGCTCCTCCTCATCCTATCCATCCCCCCTCAACCTCCCCTCCCTTTCCCTTTTCTCTCGCGGCTCCAACTCTTCCCCTTTCCCCCTCCCCCTTCTCTCCTTTCTCCTCTTCTCCTTCCTTCCTCTCCTCCTCTTCTTCTTCCTCCCCCTCTCCTCCTCTCTTTCTCTCTCCCCGCACCTGGAGTATGCCGTACAATTTGGGAGTCCTTCGTTTCGAAAGGACATCGCGACATTGGAACGCGTACAAGCCAGGGAAACCAAGCTGATTCCCTCTATCCAACATAAAAGTTATGAGGATAGACTAAGGGAATTAAATCTGTTCTCGCTGGAAACCCGGAGACTGCGTTGTCAGCTCATCGAAGGGTTCGACAATGTTGACTACCGGGATATTTTCACACTGAGTGAGAACAGAACGCGCAATCACGGCTTCAAACTTGAACTGAAGCGTTACAACCGCAATCTGTGTGGAAAATTTTTCACCTACAGTATCTGCGGTAAGTGGAACGCACTTCCAGTGGAAGTTGTCAACAGTGAATCTGTTGACCAGTTCAAGTCAAGACTAGACAAAGTCTTGAAAAGTGGCCGTTTAGGGACGCAAAACAATTGAGCAGAGATGTGCCCGCTCGATTGCTAGTCCAAAGGTACCCTCTTTGAATGCACCGTAAGGTCTCCTAGGGTACTTACTCTCTTTCCTTGTAACTCCTTGTTACTCTTCCTCCTCCTAATCTCTCCTTCCAAATCTCCTCCTCCTACTCTTCCTTCTCCTCCTCCTCCTCCTCCTCCTTCTCCTACTCCTCCTCCTCCTCCTCCTCATTATCATCGTACTACTACTATGATACTAATTATATAAACCAAGAGGGAATATGCGCCATCAAGTGTGCTAGGAGGGGATCTTAAAAGAAGTGGTGAGGTTAGGAAAAATGAAAAAGTGTGGAGGGTATTTAAACTAAATAAGGCAAAGAAGACACTACTTGAGGCGGTCAGGGCGAGAGGGTGCATAGCTCTTCCAAACCTTGCAAACATTGAAACTGAATTTAGGTGTTCTATGAAAGCATTGTAGCAAGAAAGCCAGGTGTACTATGGTTGCCCTTTCTATACCAGAGATACAATTGTGAGGTAAGATAAGAGAGAGAGAGAGAGGGGGGGGGGAATACAAAGGAAAACGCATGCAACAACAGACCATTCGATCCTCACGAAGTTGCATGCAGACACTATCTAAGTTTACTAAACTTGGCCGCCTTGATCATTGATGTTCGCTGATCTGACGGAGGGCGAACAAAGAAAGTATTACTCCATTATAAACGTAATTAGTCTTGGGTTTGAGGCAGCGTTTGTCTAGTTTGTGGTTTAAACGAATCCAATGAATGCAGTCAATAACGTTACGGGGAAGACCATTCCATAAATTTAGAATTCAGTTAAAGAATTTTTTTTTAGACTCGTTCAAGTTAATTAAACGGTCTACCTACAATTTTGCAACCGGTTTCCCTTGTGTAATTAGATTGTTCGATTATAAAGTACTTCTTACAGTTCATATTAACTAATCCTTTGACGATTTTAAATACTTGAATTTGGTCACCTCTTAGTCTACGCTGGGTTAATGGGAAGAGATTTAATTCCTTAAGACGGTCCTCGTATGGCTTGTTTTTTGAGACTAGGTATCATTTTAGTAACTCTCCGTTGAATCCGTTCCAGCATTTTATATTTATTTATTTTTGGTAGTAGAGGCTCAGGATTGTGTTCTACAATAGGCCAGACTAAAGATTTGTAGAGAGTAGGTATTACTTCTTTCTATTTATACTCAATTGACATTCTTATAAAGCCAATTATTGTGTTCGCCTTCTTAGTAACTTATGTGCATTGTTAACTAGGTTTTAGTTGCTCGATGCCGTTTCCTTGTCTACGCTTCTCAAGTGTTCCTCCATTCATTTTGATTTCCTATGTGGAGCCCTTTGCATTTCGCCGTGTTGAAGAACATTTGCCAAGTTTGGGCCCAACGGGATAAATTTTCACAATTATATTGCGTATCTTCTGCTTTCTTTATGTAAGTTTACAACATTGGTGACTTTTGTATCATCCGCTTACTTTGAGATTGTGCATCTCAGACCTTCATCAATGTCGTTAATGTAGTTTAGAGAGAAGGCAGGCCCCAAAGCTGAGCCCTATGGAACCCTACTAGTTACATTGAGCCATTTAGACGCCTTGCCATTTTTGACTACTCTGCCTTCTTCTGCTGAGTCAATTCTCGATCCAACTTGAAATGTCGCCCTGTATTGCGTGTGATGGTAATTTTATCATTAGACCTTTGCAAGAAACTGTGTCGAAGGCCTTCTGGAAGTCAAGGTATATGATATCAACGATTTTACTCTCATTGTATAGATTAAGAATCAACCCTGGATTTAGTGTCAAAAATTCTTTCGCCATTCGGGCGAAAAGACTACAATTCCTATCGCCCTTTTAAATTTTTAATCGTCCCTTAAAACGAAAATAAGTAAACAGAAAACGTGTTTTTCTAATATAATTCTTGAAACTAATGTTAAACATTCATCGTTACATCTACATCATCATCGCTACTTTCACTGAAACTCTCATAGTCGTCACTCTCTTCACTGTCTTCTACTTTATCACCGTTGAATTTTCCAAATCTTTGACTCTTTAGATTCAACCATATTTCTATTGTTTTTTGAGGGTCAAAGCTGAGGTGGACCATCATTAGATTGTCAAGAGAAGAAGAGTTCAAACTACATCTGCTTGCAGTTTTTATCTGTTTTATTGTCGAGAATCCACGCTCACAATCGGCGGAGGTAGCAGGAAGCGAAAGTAGATTTGATAACTCTGCTCCAATGCCCCATACGATTCAGTTCTCGTCACGTAAATGTCTCAAGATTTTGTTTTCGGTACTTGTTGTAGATCTTCGATTTAAGGATCGACCATTCATCTGAGATTTGACCTTTGTCGAATGATTTTCAAAAACCGACGGAAATGATTTTGCAGGATGTGAATTTCTTTGTCTGTAAAACATGGAAAAACATATTCAAATATTCAAATGAATATATTAATTGCATATTAACCAGTCATCATTACTAAAATATTTTATCTCTAATTTTCTCCCAAATTGAATTTTATATTAAAATAAAATCTAATTTCATATACAAATATTCTGAACATTAAATATTAATATTTCTATTACAATTCGAAGTAATTGTTTAATAACTGAATTTAACACTCACTCACAATAGTACAATATTAGAAGAATTAATCCATATCAAACTTTAACAGTTTTTAAATATCAAGTATTACCCAAAAGTATTGACTTGGCTTTATCGGCTTGAGAATATCAAGTTTATAGAACAAATGTTTTGATTTATGCTTTCAGAAATATAAAAAAAATTGCACTTGTACGTAAAATCTTTTAGTTAATTTTTGTTCTCGATACACCTTTACTTTTATTTTTTTTACTTTACAATAGCAGGTTTACCTTTATAGTTTTCCACCCCAGGCCAACTTTTAAAGTCTTCAATACTCGTAGCTTCTACGACTTCTCCCGGCATGGATGTTATTTGCCTATCGAGAGATTCCAGAAAATTGAAAATAAGTGAGTTTGGGCACTGACGAAGGAAGAATCTGAGCCGTTCTGAGTGAAGCCATCATATTCGTGACTAGAAAAGATCATTGAAGATGAGGTCACTTTTTTTTGTATTTTTGAAGCACATTTACTATTGTCGAAAGGAGTCCATACCCTCTTGCCAGAGATAACTCACGACTTTGCAAGTTAAGCGATAACTTGACGAGTGGTTTGAGAACTTTCTGAAGATACGAAGCCCACTTGATAATCAATAAATCTTTTAAAATCCTGGGGACCCCTTTTGTCTTCTCGAGTTTTCTTCCGTTTGTTTCGTCTTCAGCAACCTATAAAATATATCATATATCTTATTTTAATATCGTATCATAATAAGTCTTATTTTAAATCAAAAGTTATTAAAAAATTACCTTAGAAAGATGATGCGCGAATCCCGAAAATCCTTTCAATAAAATTTCTATCGCCCTCTGAAGATGCTGCAACCAGTGGGTGCTATCAATTCTTTTGGGATACATTCGCGTTTTATTTAAGGCGACAAAGGATTCTTTCAGTTTTGCTTTATTTTTAGCTGAATTGTTTTTAAATAAGTTATTTTAGGAGGAGAAGCAACTTATTATCAGGCTTCAGTATTTTTCATGGAGTCTTTAAAACAAAGTGTAATGCGATGACCAAGACAATGAATCGAGATGACGTCCTCGTTGTCTCTTTTTAACTTACGCAAAACTCCATTTGTGTTACTCATCATCACTGAGGCTCCATCAGTTGCAATTCGTACCAGTCTTTGAGACCAGAGATTGTGACTTTCTCCTGTAATCCTTTTCATGATTTGCTCGATAGTTTCCACTATTCCATCAGCATTCGCTTCTGTCTCAGTTTGGATTCCAAAGAAATGGACAAATATTTCTCCTCTATGAGCAAACCCACAATAAAGAATCTCTTCTTCAAGTGCTGAAGCGTATGTTAATCCATGGGAGATCAACGAGTAATTCTTCAAAACTATGTTTCAACTTTTCTCTTTCATTGATTGCAGTGGCTTCAGTAATTCTTTTCCCTTTACTCTGGTATTATATTGCTTACCAACGTCCAATATCATTGCTTTGTCAAGCTTACATAGGTTTTCAAATTCGGTAAGGTTTACACTGTAGAGCAATGGAGTGAGCATTTTGAAATAAAAAGCTGAATTTGTCGATTTGACTTTTGTTCAATGACAGAAGACCAGATCAGCGTGAGTTTCTCCAGGTTTTGCATTTTTTAGCCAACTTCTTTGATGAGTTTATTTTATGGTCCTTTATATAATGTTTAGCAATATTTTCCTATTTAAAAACTTTGTTGCCATTTGCAAAGGGGAAATCCTTTCTTGCTGAAAATTTCTGGCAAGAAGCACATATCATCACATTTCTTTTCATCGTAGAGAAGCCAAGGACGCCCTTCTTTCCCTTTTGGTAAGAATATCCGATTTCGACTTTTCACTTCATATTCCCGCCGTTTGTCCAGGATTTTTTTTCAGTTAGTTTGATTATTTGAGTGGTGATGGATTACCGCCGAAGAAACAGTGAATGGATTTTTGAGACATTTGTAGAAGAATGTAACTAGAGAAACAAAAAATTAAATTTTAAATTAGTGACATAATGACAAAGGCAATCTTTCTAAAGGGCCCAAATTTTTCTATCATATAATTTAAATTGGAAAGGTTTTTTAAATAGGAATACTTTAATATAAGTGCATTTAAAAAAATTTTGCTTCATTAAAAAGTTATTTATAACTATCAGACTAGTTTCGGCAAGGTGCCATTTTCAACTAATAATGAAGAAACTAGGCAAGGAGCACAGTATATACTCGTATAAGGTAAGACACATCCTAAACAAAATGAATTATATTGAGAGGAGAATTGCGGAATCCATTATCATCAACAAAGTTGATAATTTCAATTTATCTGAAAGGCAATACAAATTTAACAAATATATAACGAATAAAGTCGCCAATCGTAAATATAAGCACCCGGACGCAATGCGTCTCGGAAATTAGCACCTCTCCAGATTGTTTCCCGTTCCATTTCATTTTGTTTAGCTTGTCATTCACGCCATATTCACTCGAGTTATTTTTTTTCCAGATTGTTTTCTGCGGTTTCATTTTGTTTAGGATGTATCTTACCTTATATATACTATGCTCCTTGCCTAGTTTCTTCATTATTAATTGAAAATGGCATCTTGCCCAAACTAGTCATATATATATATATATATATATATATATATATATATATATATATATATATATATACATATTCTAATGATATATAATTGGCATATATAGCTCTCCTGGGAGCTTTGCTCACCTAAAGTAAATTTGACAGGAAATAATTTTCCAAACCATTTATAATCATTATTATTTACTAATGTGTAAAATTTATAAAGAACATTGGTAGCCATTATGTAAAATCTCTAATTAAAGAAATGAAGATAAATGAGTGAATGACTCAATATGCTGTTTTCAAAATGTTAACAAACAAATTGCTGCCAAAACTTTTAAAATCATACGGTTGGCACTGGCTAACAGCTGATCGATTGATTTTAATATCGAATGCCGTATTTAGTAATCTAGAAAAATAAAAAAATAAATAAGGTAAAAAAAACTTGTCGCCACCGGGATGATAGATGAAAAATTTTCTTTCGCCCTTCAAGAATTTTATCGCATTTGGCGACAGGGTGACCCATAAATCCAGGGTTGTTAAAAATATGTTGGAAGAAATCTAAAAGGTTTTAGAGGCAAGAACGTTTGCTACGGAAGCCATGCTGGGTGTCTTTAAGAATGCTGTTTGCCTCAGAACTGTTCACGATTCTGTTTCTTATGAACGTTTTAAGAATGCTGCACACAACTGAAGTTAAAACAGTTGGGCAATAGTTGCCAGGTATAGATTTGCTTCTTTTTTTAATATTGGCGTTGCATTAGCGAGCTTCCACTTGCCTGGCATAGTGCTCGTCTGTAAGGACCTATTGAAAGGCAGTACAAGTGCTTTGAAAAGCTGATTCTTAGGCTTCCTTTAGAACTCTTGGTGAAATAGTGTCCGGCCCTAATGATTTGTTTTAGTTAGGAAGCTGTCCCCACAATATAGCACATCGTTTTTGCTTACGATGATGCCGTTTATATTCTTTTCTTTTTGATATAACTATCGAATTGTTTAGAGGTTGTTTTACTTTGATTCGCTATGTGTGTATCTTCATGGCCTTTTTTACTTTCCTTCTTTCGTTCGTCCTCATTATTCGTGGATTTAAATTTGTCGTGAGCCTTTTTCTTAGCAAGTAAACAGTCCGGGATATCCTTGATCCACCAATTTAGTTTATCATCATGTACTGGACCGGATTTAGGTAAATATTGGTGAATAGTTCCCACCAGAGTTTATGTTGGTAATGTTAGTCAGTGAGAGAGAGAGAGAGAGAGAGAGAGAGAGAGAACGAGATAAAAGATAAAAGAAAAAAATAGAAAACAAAATAAAGAGAGATTATGGAGGAGAGCCTTAATCCACTCGGCCTTTCCTTATCCAACAAGGTCAACAGGCCTAAGTCGCGCGTTCTCAATTATTTTGACTTATGACAATATGACCTTACGACCTTCAAAACCTTCAATAATTCCAGGAATAACCTTGGGAGGACATTGAAAATTATATCATTCGAAAGAGAATATAAAACAACATAAAGGTTTCAAATTTCGTTAGTATCGGCCGAATAGTTACGATGTTATTACCAAAAAACTCATTGAAAAGTAAAGCGGTTACCATCCGACCGTCGAACTACGAACCGACATAGTAGCATAGAGTCATGTGCGAGCGACTAAAGAAGACTGAACTGATTAAGCCTATCGCTTCCCACTCTCTTTTCTCCCCAACGCTGTCGGTAGTAATAACAGTTGAGGCAGAGAGAGAGAGAGAGAGAGAGAGAGAGAGAGAGAGAGAGAGAGAGAGAGAGAGAGAGAGAGAGAAAAAAAAAAGAGGGAGAAACTGACTGATATAATACATGAAATACTAGTATGTTTACAGCTACATGCACCCTCTCCCCCTCCCCCCCTGCCAAGGACCCTCATAATCAGCGAATAATCTCCACGTGACACCGAGAGGAGGAATCGCGCCATTCAATCATTCCTGTCTCGAACGAGCGATGCAAAATAGAGCCATTGTGCGTAGGAAGCCTTGTCACACAAGCGTACACGTATGTACGAGGGCATTTTTACACATACTCGCACACTTATATATGATATTTACAAGTGCTCACAAATTAACACCGTGAGTACAAGAGAAAGGTGCTCAATTGTACCATCTTCCGCAAAGAGAAGGGGGTACAAATTACATACCTAAATTAATACAGTAATTAATACAGAAATTACATACCTAGATTAATAAAAAGAATTAATACAAAAATTACATACCTAAATTAATACAGAAACTGCATACATAAATTAATATATAAATTACATACATAAATTAGTAGATAAATTACATAAACATAGCGTATGTCCTTCCACCGAATGTAAAGCACAAGAGCAACGAGGGAACTTGATGGCAGAGAGTCTGTAAGGAGGGATGTGTGAGGGAGTGTAGAAGGAGGATGTGGAATTGTGTGAAAGCTATAGAGTAGCAGATCCTCGTAGAGGTGTTGGGGGATGGAAGGCACACAATCCTCCAGATATCAGCTATACCAACGTTGCCCATCTCATATACCCCTCAAAGGAAAGCTGTGGAAGTAGAAAGAGAAGGGCGTGGGGGGATCCAGATTATCAATCCCCCGCCCCCCTCTCTCCCGGAGGGATCAATGGTCGAAAGCTGGTCGGCGACTGACCTAAGCTTAAATGGATATTTTGGTAAAGGACGTTGTTAATAAAATTACTGGCCCTTGCCAATCACAGAAGGTCACAGATGACATGCTAGAAGAGATCCATCCCAATTATGCCTCCTCTTATGAACAGGAGCGATGATAGTTTGCAGTCAGACGGTTCAAGGATAATTTTACATAAATATAGATTTATATCTCATAAGATGCTACGTAAGTGACTAAATCTAACCTCGAATCTTGCAGATATGTAGTAGAACAATCATATCATCCACATAACTATCCGACAAACGTTTATAAAACAATATCTTGGGGGGGGGATGCTAAAGAAAGACGCTTATCACATCTAATTGGCGCGAAGGTTTCAATTACTTTTAATTCTCGATCCGATCATAAATTTCAGCTAATTTGAACTTAGTTACTATGGCGTTTTGAAGAACATCGAAGGGACTTTGTGATGCGGTAACAAAATCTCAGCATACATTTTATTAATACACGGAAATATGACAAATAAATTTCAGTGGCAACATATTCAAATGAACTGTTGTTTATGAAATTAAATATATCTCCTCAGAAAAATATATATTTAATAAAATCTTAATAAATAAATATTTAATAAATTTTCAAGATTGTAAAAGAACAACTTCTGACCCTTCCCCCCAGCCAATTTATCGGAGACCACGTGCTATGGTATCACGCCTCAGACAGCAAACTTCTTCAGCCGTGGTTCTACCCAAGTCTTGTCTTTGAATTTGCGCAACAGTCTCCTTTCGTTTAATCGAACCGAAGAAAATCTCCATCGATTACCTTTGAGGAAAAGAAGATTCCTCTTCCAGTGGAATTACGAGAATTCCCACATTCCCCGTCGAACGTCATCTTTGAAGTTTGGCTATCTTCATCGGAAGGTTAATTCAGATCGTGCCCCACCTGCCTCATTCGGATCGTGCCCCACTTGCCTCATCGGATCGTTCCCCACTCGCCTCATCGCAAGAAGGGCCTTCCTCGAAGTCCCCGACCCGTAAGACTGAAACTACCTCCATTATTAGTATTGTCAAGTTCCCCCCTTTGATCTGAGCCTAGTAACATTAATCAATTAATTCCATTTGAGAATCCCTCCTCATAATAATTATCAAGAGACTCTTTCAATTTAAATAATTTCCCTTTGTCTATTATTATTCTTACTTTGATCTGTGTAAATAAAATTATATTTTTGTTGTTTCATCTTTAACTAACCTTGAACGATACTCTCGGCCTATTCAAGTAAATCTCGCCACCCATTTATGCACTCCGGTTGATTATTAAGGATTTAAAACCGAACGCATCAAGTGTGACCTCCTAGACGGTCGTTAATCACTGCGAACAGTCCTTCAACGGTTCACGTTGCAGTAGGTGAGTAAGTCAGTAATAAGTCACCCCCAACATAATATAGCAGAGCTGTATGGTATAGAGTGGTTGTACCACGACAAAGATCTAATTAATAAAATGGTACCAGGTCAATTATGGCTTAAGCATTAGTAGTACCGCACATAGGACGCTTTTATGACACTAAAATGTCATTATAAAAATAATAAAAATAACGATGTTTAACACTTAATGTCACATTATATTCCTCTGTGTTCTGGCATTAGAAATTGAATTCCTCTGGGTTTTGGTTTTAGAAATTGAATTCTTCTGTACTCCAGCTTTAGAAATTGAATTCATCTGTGTTCTGGCTTTAGAAATTGAATTCCTCTGTGTTCTGGTTTTAGTAATTGATTTCATGTGTGTTTTGGATTTAGAAATTGAATTTCTCTGTGCTCTAGCTTTAGAAATTGAATTCTTCTGTGTTTTGGTTTTAGAAATTGAATTCATCTGTGTTTTGGCTTTAGAAATTGAATTCCTCTGTGTTCTGGTTTTAGTAATTGATTTCATGTGTGTTTTGGATTTAGAAATTGAATTTCTCTGTGCTCTAGCTTTAGAAATTGAATTCTTCTGTGTTTTGGTTTTAGAAATTGAATTCATCTGTGTTTTGGCTTTAGAAATTGAATTTCTCTGTGCTCTAGCTTTAGAAATTGAATTCTTTTGTGTTTTGGTTTTAGAAATTGAATTCATCTGTGTTTTGGCTTTAGAAATTGAATTCCTCTGCGCTCTAGCTTTAGAAATTGAATTCCTATGTGTTCTGGCTTTAGAAATTAAATTCGTTTGTTTTCTGGCTTCAGAAATTGAATTCCTCTGTGATTTGGTTTTAGAAATTGAATTCTTCTGTGTTTTGATTTTAGAAATTGAATTCCTCTGTGTTTTGGTTTTAGAAATTGAATTCTTCAATGTATTTGTTTTCGAAATTGAATTCCTCTGCGCTCTAGCTTTAGAAATTGAATTCCTATGTGTTCTGGCTTTAGAAATTGAATTCGTTTGTTTTCTGGCTTCAGAAATTGAATTGCTCTGTGATTTGGTTTTAGAAATTGAATTCTTTTGTGTATTGGCTTTACAAATTGAATTCCTCTGTGTTTTGGTTGTATATAGTGAATTCCTCTGTGTTCTAGCTTTATAAGTTGAATTTATGTGTGTTTTGGGTTTTAAAAATTTAATTCCTGTGTGCTTTGGTTTTAGAAATTAAATTGCTCTGGGAGTTCGTTTTAGAAATTGAATTCCTCTGTGTTCGAGCGTTAGAAATTGAATTACTTTGTGTTTTGGGTTTAGAAATTGAATTCCTCTGTCCTTTAGCTTTTTAAATTAAATTCCTGTGTTTTGGTTTTAGAAATTGAATTCCTCTATGATCTGGTTTTAGAAATTGAATTCCTCAGTACTGTAGCTTTAGAAATTGAATTCCTCTGTGTAATGTTTTAAGAAATTGAATTCCTGTGTGCTGTAGCTTTAGAAATTGATTTCCTCTGTGTTTTGATTGTAAATATTGAATTCCTCTGTGTTTCAGCTTTATAAGTTAAATTCATGTGTGTTTTGGGTTTTAAAAATTTAACTCTTGTGTGCTTTGGTTTTAGAAATTAAATTGCTCTGGGAATTCGTTTTAGAAATTGAATTCCTTTGTGTTCGAGCGTTAGAAATTGAATTACTCTGTGTTTTGGGTTTAGAAATTGAATTCCTCTGTGCTCTAGCTTTTGAAATTAAATTCCTCTGTTTCGGTTTTAGAAATTGAGTTCCTATATGATCTGGTTTTAGAAATTGAATTCCTCAGGGCTGTAGCTTTAGAAATTGAATTCCTTTGTGTAATGTTTTTAGAAATTGAATTCCTGTGTGCTGTAGCTTTAGAAATTGATTTCCTTTGTGTTTTTGTTTTAAAATTTGAATTCCTCTAGTTTTAGTTTTAGAAATTGGATTCTTCTGTACTTCAGCTTTAGAAATTGAATTCCTCTGTGTTCTGGTTTTAGAAATTGGATTCCTCTGTGTTTTGGCTTTAGAAATTGAGTTCCTCTGTGTTTTAGTTTTAGAAATTGAATTGAATTCTTCAGTGTATTTGTTTTCGAAATTGAATTCCTCTGCGCTCTATCTTTAGAAATTGAATTTATATATGTTCTGGCTTTAGAAATAAAATTTGTTTTTTTTTCTGGCTTCAGAAATTAAATTCCTTTGTGATTTGGTTTTAGAAATTTAATTCTTCTGTGTATTAGCTTTAAAAATTGAATTCCTTTGCGTTTTGGTTGTAGATATTGAATTCCTCTGTGTTCTAGCTTTATAAGTTGAATTCATGTGTGTTTGGGTTTTAAAAATTTAATTCCTGTGTGCTTTGATTTTAGAAATTAAATTGCTTTGGGAATTTGTTTTAGAAATTATATTCCTGTGTTAGAGCGTTAGAAATTGAATTACTCTGTGTTTTGGGTTTAGAAATTAAATTCCGCCGTGTTTTGGTTTTAGAAATTGAATTCCTCTATGATCTGTTTTAGAAATTGAATTCCTCAGTGCTGTAGCTTTAGAAATTGATTTCCTCTGTGTTTTTGTTCTAAAATTTGAATTGCTCTAGTTTCAGTTTTAGAAATTGAATTCTTCTGTACTTCAGCTTTAGAAATTGAATTCCTCTGTGTTTTGGTTTTAGAAATTGAATTCCTCTGTGTTTTGGTTTTAAAAATTGAATTCCTCTGTGCTCTAGCTTTAGAAATTGAATTCCTATGTGTTCTGGCTTTATAAATTGAATTCGTTTGTTTTCTGGCTTCAGAAATTGAATTCCTCTGTGGTTTGGTTTTAGAAATTGAAGTCCTGTGTGCTTTGGTTTCAGAAAATATATTGCTCTGGGAATTCGTTTTAGAAATTGAATTCCTCTGTGTTCGAGCGTTAGAAATTGAATTCTTCTGTGTTTTGGGTTTAGAAATTGAATTCCTCTGTGCTCTAGCTGTTGAAATTAAATTCCTCTGTGTTTTGGTTTTAAAAATTGAATTCCTCTGTGATCTGGATTTAGAAATTGAATTCCTCAGTGTTGTAGCTTTAGAAATTGAATTCCTCTGTGTAATGTTTTTAGAAATTCAATTCTTCTGTGCTGTAAATTTAGAAATTGATTTCCTCTGTTTTTATTTTAAAATTTGAATTCCTCTAGTTTTAGTTTTAAATATTGAATTCCTTTGTGCTCTAGCTTTTGAAATTAAAATCCCCTGTGTTTTGATTTTAGAAATTGGATTCTGTTGTGCTCTAGCTTTAGAAATTGAATTATTCCTCTGTGTTTTGATTTTAAAAATTTAATTTCTCTGTGCTCTATCTTTAGAAATTTAATTCTACTGTGTTTTTGTTTTAGAAATTGAATTCCTCTGCTCTCTAGCTTTAGAAATTGAATTCCTCTGTGTTTTGTTTTTAGAATTTGAATTCTTCTGTGTTTTGGTTTGACAGATTGAATTACTCTGTGCTCTAACTTCTTTAAATTGAATTCCTATGTGTTTTGGTTTTAAAAATTCAATTCCTCTAGTTTTGGTTTTAAAATTAAATTCTTTTGTGCTCTAGCTTTTAAAATTAAATTCCTGTGTTTTGACTTAGAAAGTAAATTTCTCTGTGTTCTGCTTATACAATTTAAATCCATCGGTGTTCTGGCTTTAGAAATTAAATTCCTCTGTGTTATGGGTTTTACATTTTAAATTCCTATGTCTTGGTTTTAAAAATTAAATTACGCTGTGGCTGTCTTTAAAAATACACCCTCTCCTTTAAACAATATTTACTTCTTCCCTTTAACTATATACTACCCTTCACTAACGACTTCAAAATAGAAACGTCAAAGTAACTTTAGTCCAAGGTTAGAAAATTTGGTGGAGGCCAAAATAATCGACCTTTTAAAAGATTAAATAAACAAATTAAAAGGGTCATTATTTTTAGACTCAGGAATAAAACAAAGGGAGAAAGCATTCTCGCATCTATAAATTCGGACTCATCTAAAGAAAACGTTTTGGTCTTCGACAAAAGATTTAGGGATAGAGATTAGAGTGCAGTGTTAAGCTATTTCTAGTTTCTAATTGAGTAGATAGGTAACGTCATCCTTACATCGCATCGTAAACGAGACTTCCAAATCGAATAATGAAATGCGTATAAAGATAAGAATGACAAAGACTAGCGAGCCAGAAGGCTCTGGGGACCTATCGCGTTGCGTTTTATGACACGAACCAGATATGGAGGAACCCTTCGTGACATGGGAGACACCCGTTTTGCCTCATGGCTGTGTAGATGAGTTCCTCCCCCCCCCCTAGGGGAAGCTATACTTGATCGGCAGGGTTCCTGAAAAGAGGGGAGGGGATGGAGTGGGTTTGCTGTACTATGAAGCCTGTAAGGGAAAGGATAGCGGGGTTGTGATTATCTATATGCAGGAGGATGAATGTGGAGCTACTTCCGCAGCGGTATCAGCGTATCCACCCAATGGTCGTCCAGCTCATGACGCCGCGGAAGGTTTGGCGCTTTGAATATACTTTTGAACAGAGCGACTTTGTTAACAAAATTCAACTTATGTACGAATAATATTTGTACATAATTATAATTAATACTAATATTTTGAACAAAATAATGTTCCTACAGTTATTGTATTACAGTGATATACTACCACATAGTCTTTGGGAATATAAAGGGTTCGCATTGAGCGAATCTCTTCATTAAATGTCACTATGATATTGTAAGAATAGAATAGAATAGAAGAAAAGGTGTGAGAGAGTGTGAAAGGCTAGTGCGTCCAGAGCTATCCTGCCCCATCTCCTCTCTCCTGGCCCACTATCGGGGCCAGAAGTGGGGAGAAGGGGCGAGAGAGCCCGGACTCCCCCTATTCCTCCTTTTCCCCTTCCCTGTACCTTGCGGCACCGGGGAGAGAGTAACAGCGTAAAGCGGAGGAGGACAGAAAGAGGAAGAGGAAAGGGGGCGATAGTATAGCAGGAAACTAGCAGAAGATCAAACAGATGACCCAGGTGGTCTTGACCCTACATCTAATACGCGGTGCTAATCCCACGATGTGTATCACCCACCTACGTATATTTGTAAAACCCGTTAAGAAAGACAGTAACCAAGAGTTAGTGAGGAATGGAAAGGAGTTAGAGGTGTGCGGTGGGCCGCAAGATGCTTGAAGGTCAAGCTAATCTCTGTCCATTTTAATTAGTTACAGAGGAACTACCTGAGATCCAGGTGCCTGTGCTTTCCGTTTTTGTTACCTAGTACTTATAGTTGGCGTTCAAACCGTTATTAATGTGTGTTTGTTTTTAAGTAGAATTTGTTTGTTTTTCTCGCATGTTATCTTGTATTCTAACTGACTATTCTTGCATGTATGTTTTCTCTTTTATCTTTTCGCTTTCACATTTGTTGATCTTAAAGGTTTTTTGTTACCCTTTCCATCGTCACGCATCGGTTCTCTTAACCATTTGTCTAATCTTGTATTTTATCTCTTAATCGGTTGTCAAGTTCGTTGCTGTATCTCTTTATCTGTTGTCAAATCCGGTGATGTATCCTTCCCTCTACGTGTAGATGTTTTATTCTTCGTCCTCTTTTCCGATATTCGCCTAATTCTATTTGCGTTGAAAGTTCGTCTCCAATTTCGTCATGCATCCTCTCGATGACTCCTTTTGCTCTCTTCATGATTCTTCTGTTTAAGGGCTCGACGTTGGCTTATCTGTCTAGTTCTTATATCCTTCTCCTATCTGCCCTTTTTGTATGTCACTAGGTATATTTCTTTCTTCTGGGCTCTTTGTAGCTCAAGCAGTTTAGTTTTTGACATGTACACATTGCGATTGCTGGATAGATCAGTGTTGGTTGGATAATCGCATTGTAAATCTTCTTTTATTCTTTTGACTTAAATTTCTTACTTTATACAGGAGTACTAGTCCTCTCTTTCCTTTCTCTATTATCTCGGCTACGTGTTTCGCGTAACGGGATTTCGTTATTGTCAAACCTTGTCCTTTACAGTCGTTAATGTATTTATATCTTGTCCACCTTGATGTCTGCTAATTTTCTTCTGTATATGGGAAATATTTTAAATTTGTCTCTATTTGTACTGATTTTCCATCTGCGTTCATATTCGTTAATTCTTCGAATTTCTTCTGCCGTCGCTCTTGCTTGAAATTGAGCGTGCCTGTATGGAAGCACCACAACTTAGGTGATATCATCCGCAAATTGTATGTTCACACATCCCGCTGTATAAACAGCGTATAGTAACGTACTCAGGCAACCACCTTGGGGAGCTCCAGCCTCCAGCTTAAAAGGTTACCCTTGGTGATTACCCATGTCTATATACGCGTATCTATCAGGTACATAGTTGAATAGCAACCTTTCCAGCTGGCTATTAAGGAATTTCTGTAGCGTTTTGGGGAGTGGGAATGAATCGTAGCGCTTTGTTACTCACCGAATCCAGCCAGTGCCCAAGAGTTTCGGACACCAGGAATTATTTTAGTCTTGGGTATTTCTATGAATATGTTGGTGTAGGTTTACATTCATGTACCCAATATATCCGGAAAGTAAAAATAAAGTATAAGCTTCCTTATAACTTTTTTGTTAATATCTAAAATGGCAATGCTATTGAAATACACGACATCGTGATAGCAGTATACGGTATGTTACAGTCAAAGTGTCTTAACAAAACATATCTCTTGAGTGATGTGATATTCCATATCGACAGGATCGATAATATGATAATCGCGAAAACACATAACTATACTGTGGAGGAAACAAGTCGGATACGCACGCTGCACAAAGAGGGTCTCAGCTGTCGACAAATCCAACGGAACGTCAGAAAAACACATATTGGTATTGCAGAAGCGTAGAAATGGATCTGGGAAAGTGCAAACATCCTTGACCAACTTCGTTCTGGACGACCCAGGGTCAGTACGTAACTTGATGACAGGTTTCTGCGTCGAATCAGCTTTCTGGATCGTAAGAAGTCGCACTCCAGTTACAACATGAACGGACAGAGGGCGCCCAACTCATGCATCCGCCAGAAGAGTCCGTCACAGATTGCTGAAGTCATGTAAAGCCCGTTAGAAGTGCTGATCAACCTTCAGCAGAAACAACGTCGACTTGTGGACGTGCTCACCGTAACTGGACCATGCCTTATTGGCGATGTGTCTTATGGTCCGACTAGTCCACATTCCAGTTGTTCTCGACCAGGCAACGTTAGAGTTCGCAGGAGGCCAGGAGATCAGTGGATTCGACAGTGAGTGGTGCCGTTCTCTAAGGGTGAAGAGCTGCCTGTGAAGTTCACGGTTGGATCTTCTCATCGTTTGTGATATCATAATAAATTATGATAAGTACCAATCTGTCCTGAAAGATTACAACTGCCCTCGGTCCGATACCTCTCCAGAAATGCCTGCGATGCGCTTTTACAGCAGGAAAATACCCTATATGACAAGTTTGTGTCCACCTTACAGTGGTTCGAGTCAACAATATCACGGTGATGATGTACTGGCTTCCTCAGTCTCCGGATATAAATCCCCTAGAAAACCTTTGTCAGGACCTGAAAGAGGCCGCAAGACGTCGTCAACTGGCCTCTAATGAGGAACTGAAGGCACTGATCACCGAAAGTGGATCAGCATCACAGCCCTCGGGTGTCGTGTCGCACCCTTGTGGAAAGAGTAGGCCTCGAGGAAGAAATGCTCTCATCGCTGCAAAAGGACTCTCGTCACGCTACTGAGCTTCTTGCGATACGTTGGTGTTGCTGTAATTTTCGCAGAGCTTCATCTGCTTATGTTATTGTGACTGATGTTAAATGTTTTGGAAAATTGCGTATTTTTTTAATCCTTGTTGATTATTTGGGGCATATATAACTTATTGGTATTTATTTCTCCTTATTTCACGGCTATATTCCTATTGTTATACAAATAAATACTTTACGACCTTCTATTTATCTAAATCTCTCAAACTTCCTATCATGGAATCTTTTTGCTGAGGATATATATATATATATATATATATATATATATATATATATATATATATATATATATATATATATATATATATATATATATATATATATATATATATATATATATATATATATATAATACTTGTAATTGATTTGTTCCTTGGGAATTTGATATGTAGCAGGAATATGAAGACCTAGGTGATTACACTAATCATTTATTGGCCGGACGTTTCGGACATTTACTAGTACCATCTTCAGCGACTATGTTGGCTAATGAGAAAGGGAAGGAACGTTAATTGATAAAAGTTAAAAGAATGCATTAAATAATGGCTAAAAAAGCGGATGAAAGCAAGTTAAAATAATAAAATTGACAATTATTAAAATTAAAGTAAAAACACTAATAACAATATATAGAATTAAATAATACTACCCAGTGTGGTTTTTAAAAATAATAGAAAGTGAAATTATAACATAAACTGACTTGAATATCAAAAATTAAAGGTAACTGGAATAAACAATAAAATAACCTATTATATTAAATTATAAATAAAAAACCGAAAACAAATGTGAATGAATTAAACAGAGGGACTATACCTTTATCGTAGATGTTGTGAACTCAACTAACTAAAGATATAAAAACTACTAACGAGATTTGTTCTGTTGGTCGGTTGGCTAGTTAATGTATTGAAGTGATGGTTGGTTATATAGTGAATAGTTTAATTGAGGAAGAGTAATTATTTAGGTTTGGATTTATTTTATTGATGTACTGTGACTCTAAGATTTTCAAATCGAGAGAAGTTAAGACTGAAGATAAGATGGTAAATGAATCAAAATTAAGAGGATGATGGTGATACTCAGAATTTTGCCTGATGGAAGAAGCTTCAGGTTTAGAAATGGGAATACCAGTCCTATGAGACAAACCTAAGTGCTTTGCGATCCTGCATTTAAGTTGTAAGCCAGTTTGGCCTACATAACGACTGTGGCAGGTCGTAAATGTATAATTGTAAATTATACAGGATCGCAAGCCCAAAGGGATTGGCTCCTTATGGAGAAAAAGGGAATTTAACGATACAGGGTTGGAATTTATACAAATGAATTGGCATTGAGGGAAATTGTTGTTGAGGGTAGAGAGAAGGAGTTTGTTAAACTCTGATGTTAAATGCTCGATATAGGGTAGTCTAATGAAAACCTTCTGTTTAGAATGCATTCTTTTAACTGTTATCAATTAATGTTCGTTTCCCTTCTCATTAGTCGACATAGTCGCTGAAGATGGTCCTAGTATAGGTCCGAAACGTCCGGCCAATAAATGATTAGTGTACTCACCTGAGTCTTCATATTCCTGCTATATATATATATATATATATATATATATATATATATATATATATATATATATATATATATATATATATATATATATATATATATATATATATATATATAAATATATTAGTGTAGTTGGGTAGCAGTATTTCTTGAATGCAAATTTTGTTGAAGACCATTGTGTATTTTGCCTTAATTAATTTCCTTTGGCAACTTTCTCTTCTTCTAACTATCTTTTTTATTCCATCTTGTAGATGGTGGATTACTTGTCCAGTATTCATCTCTTTTTTAAAAGAATGTGTTTGCTAAAAAACAAACTAAATTGCTAAGCTTTCGATCTTATTTGATCATCTTTGGAGCGTTTTGAAATGTTCTTGCCTCCTTTACCGATGTAATGAGTGGAGTGAGGATCCGGCAGAAAGTAAAGTGAGAGAAAAAAAAAGGTATATTTGAGAGAAAAAAATACTTGTACAAATTAGCGTTACAAAAAAATAGTTAATAGTGGTGAAAAAAGGGGTAGCGGAGAAGAGAAAGTTACACAAGTACTAGTAAGAAAAGAAATGGGTTCTCCAGGTACTACCAGAGGTCATATTTTTGTATATTTTCTCAGTTATTTTAATATTTTATATTAAATTGAGTTTAGTTCTCCAGGACATACTGGAGGTCAAATATTTGACATTTTACAATCAGGAATTTTTTTTTCAGGACAGAATTATATCTCAGAAATTACATTCAATTTTAATATATTGTTGTCTTTTGTACAAATTTCACGAAATCCTTGTGCTTACTATCAAAAAATGTTAATTTTTAATCAAGGTTTGTTAGATGTTTTTATTATTAATATTCTTAATCACTAAACTTTGTTATTAGCCACTAAATATTATTTTCATTATTAACCACTGAACTATTATTCTTAATTACTAATTATTCAATATTGATCACTGTTTATTTACTGCTTTTATTATTTCACGGTCCTTATGCTTATTACTAAGTATTCATTATTAATCATGGTTTATTATTAGCTATTAAGTATTATATTCATTATTAACCACTGAATTATTATTACTATTAACTGCTAAATATTCAGTATTGATCACTCTTTATTTAATGTTATAATTAACTTGCTTAATCGCTTAACTTAGTTATTCTTACTAGCCGTTAAATAATATTTTCTTTATTATCCACTGTTTTTATCCACTTAACCACTGTCCATTGAATGTTTTTATCATTAATCGCTTTAACCTTTGAATGTTAGTATTATTATACATTTTTTTCCTTTTTCTTTTTTAGCCACTGTTTATTAAATTAATTCACTTAATCGAAAGATTTACTACTATTAACACTAAATATTATATTCATTATTAATCACTGCTTATTATTCTTAATTGATTATTATCCCCTGTTTATTAAATGTTTTTATTTTTCCTTCGTTTAATCACTGAATTTTATAATTGTTAACTATCATTCACTTTTACATATTTTTTCACTAATCGATATCGGACGTTTTTTGACCACTTTTAATTTTTTTAATTTTTTTTTTTATATGTTGACATGTTCACGGTGTGTACACACGAGTCTGGGATGTAGATGTCTCGTTCCTTAAACATTCCTCCTATTTCTTTCGGCGACCATGATCCTTCGAAGGTCCATTTGTAGTCCCCGCGAAGAATTCCATCGATCAGAGCCTCCATGTCACCTTTGGGGGGCTTGCACACTACAGCGCCGAATACCTTGAGTCCCACGTCAGCGACGTTAATGAAGAATCCGGAGTACCCGTGAGGGGTACTCCGGGATAGTCCAGAATGTCGTTGTCCTCATCTTCTTTCCCGTGAAGTGAATATTCTTGTTCTTCTGTCTCTTCTTCCTTTCGGGGTTTTGTCTTCTTCTTTTTCTTTTGCTGTTTCTTTTTTAGGCTTTTCTGGGGGCTTTCGCGTTTTGTTTCTTCTCCTGCTGTAGTTATTTCTTCTTCTGTGGTTTTCAGTTGTTGCTGAATGTCGGCAGGTTCTTTTACGTTTTCTTTGGTCGTTTCGTTTTGTTGTGGGTCGTCCACAAATTGTATTTTTAGCACTTCTTGTGAAGGGGGATTGGGAGGAAACCAAAGTTTTTTTCTTGATACCGTTCTTCTGTAATAGCTGGTTTCATTCTTCGGTAAAAGTGCCGAGGTTAGCCAGGTTTGCCAAGTGTGCGTAGATGACCATGGTCATTAATTCTTTACATTCACTTGGCATCACCAGCTTTGGTGTCGTTATTTATGTGGCTGTTGTTTTTGTTGCCGCTGCTGCGTCTGCGAAGTTCTTTGGTTTTGCCTCCTTTTCCTTTTTGGACTTTTCACGTTTGGCTCTGATTTTCTCTTTGCAGACGGGACACCTCATGGCTAAGGCCATGTGGTCCCCTTGGCAGTTTGTACAGCGTTGTTTTACAGAGGCACACTCTTTCCATCCGTGTCCTTGTTTAGAACAGATGGAGCATTCAACCTCGGTAGCTCGACATTCTTTTGTGGGGTGTTTTTCCACTGCCATGCATTTGAAGCAGTTTTCTAGCTGAACGAATTCCTCCGCTTCTATTTGCTCATGGGCAACGCGGAGGTAGAACCTGAGGAGTCCCTCCTTCATAGCCCTTTGTGCCATTTCCGTGGTTGAGAAGATAACTTTGACTATACTTTTGCCAAACTTATCCACCTTCGCAATTCTCGCCCTTTTTTGCTGCCTAGAAAGCTGCTCCTTGATTTCTTCACAGCTGTTGTCCGTGAAGAAGGGGTCGAGCTTTCTGAGGATGTCTGATCGACGCACCATGATTTCGTGGGGGATAGTAGCTTCGAGTAAAATCTCCCGAAGGGGCTCTTTAGTTTCGTGTGACACGATTTTTTCGACGTCCTCGGGAGTCCAGCATAATGCTGCCCATCCGTTGGGGATCTCAATTAGTCTTAGAAGGGCTACATTGAGCGGGCCAAAGATAGTATCCACGACCGTTTGCCGGCTTGGCTTTGTCGCCCAACTGATGGTACGGAGGGGGATCCGTTTGACGTCCATGGCGGGTGGCCTCATGGCCCCCCTCTCGTAACGATGCTCCTCTTTATTTCTGGTATTAGTCTACTATTCTTCCGGATAATTTCCTCCTTTTCCTTCCGAAAGAGAATGTCTGGCAATGGCGTCTTCAGTTTTCACTTAACTTTTCCTCCTTTGCCACGACTAGACATGATGAACGCGACAACACACTACTCTACTCTACTCGTACTCTACTTAAAGTGAAATAACATTTTTATTTTCGAAGGCAGAAGAATTCATTTGAAGATCATGTCTGGTCATGGCAAAGGAGGAAAAGTTTAGGGAGAATCCGCTAAGACGCCCTCACTAGACACTCTCATATTCGAGCCTCGTGATTCGGAACAGGAATATTCTCTAGAAGAAGACGGTCCATACGTGCACTAAGAGGAGTAAAAAAGCCCGAAGGGGGCCATGGAGCCTCCCAACCGGGACTACAAGAGGGTGCCCCTCCGCACTAACGGTGGAGCGACCAAAGCACCAATTCCAACAGTCATGCAAACCATCTTCGCCATGCTCAATATATCCCTAAAAAGGCTTACTGATACCCCTAACGGCTACGCATCAGTGTGCTGGAAAGACGAAGATATCGAGAGACTGGTATCGGAGGAAGCCAATGAGCCCCTACGTGCGATTGGCCTCGAAGCTGTTATTCCCAAGGAAATCCTCACACGCCGAACTATCATACTTAGAAGACTCGACCCGTTCTTTCAGGACAACTCTTGTGAGGACATCAAGGTCGAGCTAACTAAACAACAGAATTGGGCACAAATCGACAAAGTCGAAAAATTCGGCAAAAACATAGTGAAAGTAATCTTTACAAACATCGAGATGGTTCAGAGGGCCATGAAGGATGGACTCCTGGAAATCTTCCTTCATATCGCTCCAGAACAAGTTGAAGCGGAGGAGTTCATCCAACTCGAGTTCTGCCAACGCTGCCTGGCCGTGGAACAACATTCCACTAAAGAATGTATGGCAGCTGACGTCACTTGATATATCTGCTCCAAACTCGGTCACGAATGGAAAGAGTGCACTTCCGAGAAACAAAGATGCGCTATGAGGTGTCGAATCCGCAAAGAAGCCATTCGGGAAAAATGAGATGCTATGAAGCAGGTAAAGGAGGCAAAGTCCAAGACCTACGTCAAGGCAGTGGCATCAACCAAGACCAGCAGCACAGAAAACTCTGCCCCAAAACTGGTAATACCAAGTGAGTCTAAGGAGATTATGACCATGATCGTCTTTTCTCACTTGGTGAATCTAGCTAACCCTGGTTCATTTGCAGAGGAGTTAAATCGCCTCCTGCAAAAGAACGGTTTTCAGAAAAAGCTATGGTTCCCGCCCAACCCCGCATCGCAGGAAATGTTAAGGATACAATTCATCGACGTTCCCCAGCAAAATAACACTGGAAAAGAAGAAGTTGGGAATCGGCCCCATAAAACATCGGAGGAAGAACTCACAACGCAAGAAGAATTGTAAAAAGACTGAAACATGAAAAAGTTCACAAAGAAGAAAAAACAAATAAGGAAAAAGAAAAAAACAAGTGGTACAAGAGGCAAATAAAGAAAAGGAAACAAGCCAAACTCAAGAAAGCTCAGACGAAGATGAGATCCTAAAGTATCCTGGATTTCCACTAACGGAGAAAAGGGATATCCTTCTACGGGGATGTTTCTTCGACGCCATGGACGTGGACCTTAAAGTCCATGGTCCCATTCCATGCCGACCCCGAAAGGGACACAATGAAAAACTGCTCGACGGAATCAACAAAGGCAAATACAAATGGACATACGAAGGACCATGGTCCCCGAAGGAAATAGGTGGACTATTGATGGAGGGCGCAATTTACATCGATTCAGCTGTCTTTAAGGTAATGGAGAATGGCCACAAGACTTCCGAGTATTACTTAACCTCCAAAATAGCAACTAGTGTTAGCAAGAAGTGAACAAATCAAAGTGATTAAAACAAGTTGTCAAAAGTGCGAACAATTGAACAAATTAAAGCGTCTAAAATAAGCAATTTAAAGTGAGAAAAGTGAATGAATCCAGTGAATAACAATTAAAATGGTCTAATAGTGTAAAATATAGAATAATAAGAGAATGAATCGAGTGAATAATAATTAAAATGGTCTAATAGTGTAAAACATAGAAAAATAAACTAACGATTAAGCTAAACAAGAATAATAATATATGTACAACTATTTAATAGATTAGATAATAATTTAACTCGTGTTTAAATAGTAATATCATAAAGTGCAACCAAAATAAAGTTTTAAACGAAACAAGACAAAATAGTAAAACCAGAACAATTAATTTATCTAAATAAGACTAAAAGAACAACTCAATTAAAAATAAGTGCTAAAATAAATAAAATCAGACATAAAAGGATTATATTAAAAAATTTAATTCAAACCTTTCTTTATAAATTTGACTTAAAAATTTATCTCTAAAAATTATACTAAGTTTAAATAACAAAAATTAAAAACATTTCATGTATTCTTTCAACACAATATATAGTGCTAATAAGTTGACCTCCCCGTTGATTCCGGGAGAATCTGTTTTCTTACTCATACTTACAGTTTACCCTTACTCTTCTCCACTAAATTTTCAAAATTATAACTTCACCACTACACCTATCTATTGTTTCATTTTACATATATGTATTTAATTTTTTTTTTATTTTAATATTTGTAAAATGAAAAAACTTATTGTGGGCTTTGAGGATTAGCCCACTGTCGAACTCTACGGAAGAGACCGCCCGGTTACGAGGCGATGCTGAAAGCTTTGGGGAAGAGCTCGCTCTAATCTCTAAGGGTAGCTTTCGGCCAAGACCACAGGGGGGCATGCAACCGTCCCTGTGTAAGTTGGAAACAGCATCGAAATCCAAACCCCAGATGGGGCGGCACCCCGGATGGTGGTAGTTTATTCTATCGCCACTCATCATCAAGTCCGCCACACTTCACCCATCTGAGGGGCCTCCCCGGGTCCACCCACCAACATTCATCCCCCCATTTGGCAGTTCACGTTCACGAAAGCTTAGCGATGAAGTAGAGGGAGTCATCAAAAAATCTAAAAACAAAAGCATAAGAAGTAAATGTGCGACATATTGACTTAAATCAAGTCGCCCATAATAAAAGTAGTGGGAGGTAAAGTAAACCCAAGGCTGAGGGGCCACTCTCGTGAAAAGATGGTCCAATACCACACAACTAGAATATCTCTGCGGGTTGTCGACGGGCAGCTCAAGCCTAGCAGAGAGAGCGTATTCAAGGCTGTGTATGGCAAGTTGGGCATTGCCATGGTGAGGATGCTTGACATAGCCTCAGGGTACATCGCAATCTGCGAAAAGAAGTAAGATATTGACGATATTACTAAGGAGAAGGCAGTTGGGGTCTTACGAGGCATTGGGCTGCAGTCAGCAGTACCACCACATATCCTGGCCCACAGGAGCGTGGTATGCCGACGAATCGACAGGCCTGGGCCAAGGTAGCCAAGGTAATAAAATTTAAGAACAGAAGGGATGGTAGCGAGTACATCCATATTTTTAAGATGGTCATCGCGGAAACGACCATGGCTTAAAAGGCAAAGGAACAAGGCCTTCTTATGTTTAATGCCAAAATTAGCGGTAGCAAGTTGAGAAAGGAGAATATACTCCTGTCCAATTCTGCTTCAAATGCTACAAGCTGGAGTCACACGCCACCAAGGACTGCAAAGAGCCTCAAGAGACGTGCTCTAAATGCAGCGAGAAGGGGCACCATTGGCGGATCTGTAACAGCAACACCGAGAAGTGCGTGAACTGCGGCCAGGGACATAGGACTATGGCCATGTCATGTCCCGCAAAAAAGGAAATAATGAGGAATAAGCAGGGGGCCAGGAAAAGTGAAGAAACGCATAGGACAAACACGTCCTACGCCCAAGCAGGAAAGGCAGCCCTCTCGGAGGTAGACACGAAAAAGAAATCCTCAGATTCCTCAGACTCCGAAGCAATACAATCCCAGGAAACCAAGGGGAAGAAAAAGAAAAATAAAAGATTGCGGGCAAACAACATCAATTTGAAAATTTTTGCCTGCGATCAATTTCCCTTTCCCGAGGAAGCCAGGAATATTTTCCAAGATATAAAATCAAAAATCTACAAGTGGAAGTATGACTACGAAGTCAAACATGAATCAGTGAAAGAAGCTCTGCTCGCACAGAATGTGACCCTACATCACAGCATTTGAGAGCAGATCTCGAACGCTGAGTTTAGGAAAAAGAAAAGTGGGAGAAAGAAGAACTTCACCCAGAAACACTAGACAAACGAAGATGGAGATAGTAAGCAACAGAATGAAGAGTCTGACACTCAACGTGAATGGATGGGAGGGAAAGGCCACGGCATATGGAAACATATTCCGAGTTCTTGACCCCGACATCATTCTAATAACGGAGCACGGTATCGACACCACAGCTGGTCGAATTAAAATACCGGGCTACAGAGTAGTCATGAAGAATTATTCCCAGGAAAGGTTCGATGGTGATGCAATAGCTGTCAAGGGAAACATCTCGTTCAAGCATCTACCAAAACTGGACGAATACTTTGTGGCGGTCGAACTCCACACATTAGTAGGAAACCTCGCGATAGTGACAGCCTATCAACCCCCTCGTCGAGCCTATCTCCCAATAAATAACTTCTACACACTGTTTGGGTACCGCAGAATGGTAATCTTAGGAGGCGACCTCAATGCCAGATGCCTTGTGGTGGGCTATGGCAGAACCAACGAAAGAGGCTGAAACTTGAAATTGATTATGGGAAGAAAAAACATTCAAAGAATAGGACCGGATTTGCCGACCTATATCACTTCCACAGCAGCCTCCAAACCTGACATAATCTTGGCAAGTGAAGGCTTTCCCTTCAACTACCATAGTGAGCCAGGTCCAACAGTCCCAAGTGATCACATAGCAATCTTCACCACAATATCTCTCGCTCCGATCCAGTTCCGGTCTCTCTCCGCAAAAAAATACGCCCTAACCAACTGGGATCGTTACAAGAGACGGCTCAGTCAATATGCGCCAGCTGACCAGAGCGCGGCGTCGTTAGAGAAGATAGACAGGGAACTGGAGAGGATAACAACGTCCATACTAAATGCGGACCGCGAGAGCATACACATAACAGGGTATAAAACACCTCCTCAGCCCAGATGGGCAGAAGAGATTAGAGATATCGCTCGCGTTCACAGGGAAGTGTACGAGGAAATAAGACGGGAGGGTCCCAACCGGGAAAGAAGCTCGCTCCTTTGACGCCTAAGCACAGAGCTCAGAGAGGCTATCAACCTCCAACAGGAGGTCATCTGGAACAACTTGATAACCAAAATACAGCGAACTTAGCCCGGCTAAGTTCTGGCGCCAAGTCAAGAACTTAAATGGACTTACATCAAGACCAAAGGCTTGGATAAAGGAGAACGGAACCTATATACAGGACCCAGCGATTCTGGAAGACAGGTTCAGGAACTTCCGGAAAAACGTTTTCAGGATCACTCCTGAAGAAAACGACGAGTTCGACCAGGAATTCGAAGGCCAACTGATCGAAGAACTGAATCAGGTAATGCACCGCACGCACCCCAACATAGAGTCAACCAAGGGACGGAGATGGCGGACCACGGCCGTCCCATAACACCAGAGGAGGTCATGGCCACTGTAAGAGCCTTTCAACAAAAGGCACCAGGCTGGACGGGCATCAACAGGAACAACTTGGTTAATGCCCCACAGAAGATCATTCATGGAATCGTAAACACCTATAACGCTTTCCTGAATACGAGCTACTTCCCGCAAGGTTTTAAGATTGCTAAGGTGATCTTCATACCCAAGGGAGGTAAACCCCCTGATCAACTGGTTATTTACAGGCCGATCGCCCTGCTGGAGATCGTTGCGAAAGTCTACGAGAAACACCTAGCTGACAGGCTTTAAGAACAAATAGCCAAGCTGGGAGCTCACAACCCTCAGCAGCACGGGTTCCGCAAGGGACGAGGAACGGAAACAGCCCTTGCCCTCCTAGCGGAAAAACTCGCTTGCAGTAAAGCTGAGAGGAGGTACGTAGACGTGGTGCTGCGGGATGTAAAGAAGGCCTCCGATAAGGTTTGGCTGAGAGAGCTACAGTTCAAGATCCTCAACCTCCAGCTTAACTAACTCCTAGAAAGGGTCCTTTGAAACTATGTCTCTGATAGGAGAGCCCTAATCGCGATCGAGGGCTGCAAGGGACCCGAATTCGAACTCGAGGCGGGAGTTCTACAAGGTAGCTGTCTCAGCCCTTTGCTGTACCTAGTGTACACAATTGACCTGCCTGCTCCAGTGTGGTACGATTCGCTGTATCTGCAATATGCAGATGACATCACCCAAATCGTCCTGAGGCCATTCAGGAACTCTGGAAGTCAGGCGAGGGCGACAGCTGTCGAAATTTACAATATCAACCGTTATGAGAAGTGGAAAATTTAGACCAACTACCAGAAGTTCACTATAATTCCAATGAACCGTCGGAAAGTTGACGACGTCATCGTCAACAACGAACTCTATCCTTACTCCAACGAGGGAAAAGTCCTGGGCTTACAACTCTATAAATCTGGATATAAGTCTCACATAAATACCAGCCAAAAGAGAGCTGAAGAAACTTTACCGTTTTCGAAGCCTCAGCGTGCCAAACAAGAAAAAGCTGTACATGGCCTTGGTACGCTCAGTCCTAGTGTATCCGGCCGCGATCACGCAGATGGCAAGCTGTACATCTCTCAGAATGATGCAGAGGGTACAGAATAAAGCCACTCTGCTGATTACTGGCATGCAAAGGATCGACCGTATTCGGCAATCGATTCTACACCAAAGAATCGGAATAAAGTCGGTCAATACGGAGATCCAAAGGCTAGGGAGAAAGACATGGGATAAAATAAACCAAGTGATACTCCCGACTATAAACCTTAACCTGAACATACGTAGAAATAGAAGACGCGCAATTGGTAGAACGGCTCTGTTCCCAAGCAGTAGAACCGTTTGCAAGAGAAGAAGTACTACCAATGTATACTTAGTAGTACACAAAATCAAATTACTGTGACCGTACTGATCCCGACTCGTAACAAGGAAGCAAACAAAAGAGAGAAATTATTCTAATAAAAAGAGGCGAAGTGCCCATATTAAATAATTAAAAAATTAAAACTTTAGAATAAAAAGAGGCGGAGTGCCCAAATCTAAATCAAATCAAAATTAATCAACATAATTCAAATCAACAAAAAGAGGCGAAGTGACCAAATGAAAGTAATAAATTTAAAGCTCAACAAAATTTAAATAGAGATATTCAGCATATTAGATAACTTTGAAAGGCTCGAATGCTACGACGGTAGAATAAATTGAAAATAATAAAGAGAAAAATATATATAATAATGGAGGAAAATGGCTGTCAACGACAGTCAGCATCATTAATGACGGAGGAAAATTTTATTATTAAAAAGAAAAAAATGAGAAGAATGCTAGTGATGCCTTAACACCAGGGCAAACTAGAAACCATTTTCACAACTTTATAAACCTACCACACAATTCATCACTTTCACTAATTAATTAATTATTTATTTATTTTTATTTTGACTGGTCGGAATTCTTGGCAGAAATACTTCGTAATACGTATCTCCTGATTTGTTAAAGGAGGAAAAGTTTTGGAAAATTTCTGCCTACGCCTCCGAAAATCTGGGTTCTAATTTTAGAACCAAATTTTTAAAAAAGAGAGCATCAATCTGGTGTCTCACTCAACTTCATCATCATTCACTACTAATTCATCTTTCTTTACAGCAGCCCCACTTAAGCAGATGACTGCTTAAGTCTCCAGCCTACCCTCCTGCGTGAACCGCCGTCAAATGTGAAGGGGGATTGCCATTCATGTTTCGTCCCAACTATGTCAGGCAGTTGCTTGGCCATAATTGTGGGCATTGGAGGAAGCTGATTTGAGGAATAGCCACAGTGGAGAACAATGTTAGACATTCTTCCGGATACGGGACGGACTGCTACTCCTGCTGCTCACCACAGTGGGGGCCCCTTCCAGGGCCATAGAGGGACATACAACCGTCTCTATGGTATGTTGGGATGTGGTCGGGATTAAAACACCCTCGGGGGGGGCGGCGTTGTCAATAAGTCCGCTATACACTCACACCCCTGAGAGGATCCCATCCGGATTCATCTCATCCATCATCATCATCCATTTAAAAGGCAATTCCCATTTCCATCCAGACGGCCGATGAACGTGGGGGAGGGGGGCTCTCTTCTCTCCCAAGGAAAAAACTAAACCAAAAGCAAATATATACACACTAATAAACCCGAAGCTGTGTGAACACCAAGGAAAAACAGAGCCAAACCAAGAAGATTTGCACCCCCGGACAGAGGGGCTGCAAAGGCACCAAAATGGCGGCCCACCCAGCCACAAGAGTCCCGTTAAGGACTATATGTGGGCACCCAAAACCGGACCGAAGCAAGATGTTTGGGATGATCTTTGGAAAACTGAGCGTGGGGATCCCGAGGCTGATCGATACCCCAGTTGGCTACTCCGCAATCTGCGAAAAAGAGGCAGATGTGGAGACGCTCACGACTGAGGAGGGACAAAGGGTACTAAATGAAATAGGCCTCCAACCTAGTATCCCTCCTGGGATCCAGGCTCACCGCAGCGTGGTGTACAGACAGTTAGATCCGTGGATCAGATAGCACACCAAAGAAGAAAGAAAAGAAGAAATTAACAAGAACCAGTCGTGGGCTAACGTGGTGGATATTGTGAAATTCCGAAACAAGCGGGATAACACGGAATACCAGCACGTGTTTAAAATCATATTCAGTGACACACAGATGGCCAAAAAAGCAAAAGAAAGGGGGTTACTACTATTCAACGCTAGAGTCTGTGCAGACAAAATTGAAAGGGAAGAGTTTATCCCCATACTAATGTGCCTCAGGTACTACAAGATGAAGCAACACGCAACGAAAGATTGCAAAGATCAGAATGTCACGTGCTCGAGGTGTAGTGGGAAAGGCCATGGTTGGCGCGAATGCAAGGTGCCGGCAGAAAAATGCGCAAAATGTGGACTTAACCATGGGGCGATGGCTATGTCCTGCCCCCAAAAGAAAGACATAATAAAGAAGAAGAGGACAGAGGAAACAAGGAGGAGCTCCAACTCGTACGCCCAAGCAGCCAGAACGACACCAACAAAAGCTGCAGAAAAACAGCCGTCGTAAACTTATCTCAAACTTGAGAATGAGAATTCAACGAGATACTCATGTGCATATTATTTGCGCACGAGAATAATCTCACCAATCCAGGATCGTTCGCGAAGACACTGAATCTCATGCTAAAGAAAAACGGCATGTCTGAGATGTGGTTTCCGGACAATCAACCATCGGGAGACGTGCTGCAGCTGCAGTTTTTGGCAAAAGAAGGCAACCGAGGCACCGGCGACTCCATTTCCCAAAGAAAATAGAGCAACGAAGCCCGCAAAGGAAACAAAACCCACGACTGTGAAAGCTAACAGCTCTAGGACAGACCCAAGGCTAGAGGCACAGAAACGTCGTGGGAAGAGGGAGAGAAGAGCAGCCAGAAGAATAAAGGAAGCAGAAGGCAACCTGGCGAGCCAATCATCTTCGGAGTCTGACGCTGAGGAGGTCGAAGACAGGGCGACCAAGAGCCCCGTAAGATCGAGAAGTAGGTCAAAGACCTTGAAGCGTACTTACAAGTACGACGGAGAGGAGATTGACCTCAAAATAATAACGAGTGAGCTAAACCCATACCCACAGAAGCTCTTCCCCAAGGAGATATTTCAGGGTATCCAACATAGAACTTTCAAGTGGACGTACTCAGTATCAGAAAAAGAGTCAGACATTGAGCAAGCTATGCTGGAGGGCACCGTAAAACTTCATAAGACTCCTGCATTTTCCGGCAAGATCTTTGAGAAGATTATAGCCGACAGGCTACAAAATCAACTCGACGAGTTGGGAGCGCACAACCCTCAACAACATGGGTTCAGACCGAAAAGGGGCACGGAAACGGCCCTGGCGCTCCAGACCGAAAAGATCGCGCACTGCCGAGCAAAGGGTCAATATGTTGACATCGTGATGAGGGACATGCAGAAGGCCTTCGACAAGGTTTGGCTGAGTGGACTACAGTACAAGATCCTAGGTCTCCACCTAAACCCGGTCCTGGAAAGGATCCTTTGTGACTTCATCATGGACAGAAGGGCGCGTATCATAATAGAAGAACACAAAGAACCAGAGTTCAAGCTCAAAACGGGCGTTCCCCAGGGAAGCTGTCTGAGTCCTTTGCTTTACTTCGTCTTCACCATCGACCTCCCTACTCCTATACACCGGGCCACGATGTATCTGCAATACGCAGATGACGTCACGCAAATCGTCCCCAGTAGGGTCAGGAGAGCGAGGCATCAGGCAATCAACACAATTGCAGAGATCTCTAACATCAACCAATAAGAGAAGAAGTGGAAAATCCGGACAAATAGGAAGAAATTTAAAATACTCCCGTTGAGCCGAGAGTCAACGCGGCCCATTATATGAGATGGGAGGAGATACGGTTACTCCGCCGAAGGCACCATCCTGGGCCTAAAGATCTCCGACCACGGATACTCGAGTCACTACAAGGAGGGGCAGATTATGGCTAGGAGAGAAATCTCAAAACTATATAGGTTCCGTGATCTTAGCCCGGCGAACATCAGAACATTATACCTGATGTTCACCCGTGGCTAAGCTCATCTACCCTGCAGTAGTGACTCAAGCGACCAACAAGACCGCTATGAGGAGGCTCCAGTGATTGCAGAACTCTGCATCTCTCTGCATCAATAAGACCAAACGAAGAGAGCAACTTCGGCAGAGGATACTGCACCGCAGACAACATCTGGAGCCCATTAATGTCGCTACACAGAAACTGGCCAAAAAAGTCTGGTCTACAATGGCCAATGATATCACCCCAGAACTAAGAAGAACTGGCGGCATGATTAACATCCCTGCCAGATTACGCGGGGAAGTCGCGCCAAATATCGGCGTTTCCCAAGTACGAGACACTCCTCCGAGGAGAACATAGCACACTTATACACATGAACACAAAAACCACAAAACATACAACTAAGAGACAGACACCAAACCTACAAGTAAATAAGAAATGCAAACACAACAGAACAAAAACGGGAAGTATTGAACTATCATTGAGCAGTAATAAAGGCTCGAATGCTCAAAATCAAGCCAACACTAGAGTTTAAGACAAAAGACAAACACAGAGAAGAACACTAAAGAAAAACGAATACAGAGAAAAACAGCAAACAACAACAACAAAACAAAAAGGAATAATGAATAATTACAAAAATAAAAACACCTGCGATGCCCCTCAAACAAGGGCAACCCTCCTTTCCCTTTCACCATCTATTATCTTCCACTATCCAAATATTTCCAAATATTAACATAAATTTTCATTTTGTTTATAGAAGGGACAGAGAGTGGTCGCTGTGTGTGATACAGGCGATCAGGTAGTCATAGAGGAAGGTTGCGGAAATCATTTAAGAAAAGATAGCAAGAGTTGATAGGTCGGTGGATATACACCGATGCGTGGTGTTATTGTGGCTGCGTTGGTCTTGTGGTTTGGACTGGACGACGGTTGGAGGCTCTTCAGGAGGGCGAGGCTGTCTGCTTAGTTAGAAACGCGTTATTCATGATGCCTTCTGGTTATGCGAAGAACGATACGGGTAGCGGGTGTTCATGGGCCGCGGGATATCGCGGCGCCATTGCGACCTTCTTACGTGTAGTGCAGTGTATAATGGGTCTTTGGCGAGTTTCCCGAGTTGTTTTGTAAGTCTTGTTTGAGCGTATGTGTTGAGGGGTGCTAGTTTGTTGTTGTTGTGTAGTGCGGCCATTCTCGAGTACAACGGAGAGCGGCAAGCGCGCTTCAGAGCAAAGTTCTGAATGCGCTGAGCCTTCCGCTTCCACGTGTCGCTCGCAGCTACGAGTGACACTGGGGCGTACGTGAGAATAGGTCGTACGAGTGCGATGTATAGATGTAACTTTAGTCTTTTGCTCGCAGAATAGAACCTACCCAGCGATGCGTTTATTCGTGAAGCTCTTGCTTGTATTATGTTTTGGTGTATATTGAACCTGAGGGTCTTGTCAAAAGTTACCCCGAGGATTTTGGTACGTTGAGTGTATTCGAGCCTTGTTGGGGTTAGGTGGTTCATGTCTGGTGTGTGTGAGAAGATTTTTAGGTTGTGCATGGAGTGATCTCGGGCGCCGTAGAGTGTCATATGTATCTTCTGAGGATTGGTGGCAATCAGCCATTTATCCTCGTAATCTGTCTTCTCGTCTAGTATTGTTTGTGCGTGGAGCGCGATTTCTTCTGGGCCTCGGCCGCTGACGAGAATGGTCTCGTCATCGGCGTAGGCCACTGTGTATGTGTGACAGCAGTTTTCTGGTGGGCGTGGGGTGTCGTTTTTGAACATAATTTATTATGTGGGTGTCAGTACGCTTCCTTGGGGAACGCCTAAGCGTGGAATAAAGGGTCGTGAGAGGGTATTATTGTATTTTATGTGGCAACTCCGTTCAGTGAGGTAGTGAGAGAGGAGCCTTCTGGTGCAGAGAGGTAACTCCGTATTTTTGGCGAGTTTCTAACGGAGTCCCTCGTGCCACACTTTATCGAAGGCCTTCTCCACGTCCTTGCTGATGGAGAGAGTGTTTTGATGTACCTGGCGGTTTTTTTTTATTCTGTCGTGAACGATAGTCACGGCCGCCTGAGTGGACCGGCCTCTCCTAAACCCGTATTGGTGGGGGGAGAACCAGTTCTTCTCTTCCAGGTACTCCCGTAGGCGGCAGTTAACCATTCGTTCGTGTATTTTGCCTAGGTGCTCTAATAGAGAAATAGGCCTGTAGTTGTTAGGGTGTTTTGGGTCTTTGTTCGGTTTGTGTAGGAGTATGTTGTGAGAGACTTTGAATATTTTAGGGAAGTAACCTGAGGGTAGTGAAGCGTTGAATAGGTATGTAAGTGTGTGGTATATGTTTGCGGGAAGGTTGTGCATAAGTGTGGCTGGTAGCCCGGAGGGGCCAGGGCGCGTTTCGGTGTTGTTTTAATGTAGTGTTTTGTTTCCTCGACGGTGATTGGAGTGGTTAATGTGGATGTGTAGTCGAGCACCTCCATTCGTATCAGGGGGGCAGGCCTTAGCTCGTGAGCGTGGGCCCGACACCACTCCTGGACTTCCTGGAAGTCCTCCCACGCGTGTGGTTTGGGTGGGTTGTGTGTGTGTACCGTGTCCCAGGGGGACCTAAATGCCTCGATGATGACGTTAGTGTCTGTGAGTGTTTGGTTGTTTACTTGGAGGGTGGTTGGTTTTCATGGATCAGTGCCTAACATCATTTTTACGTGCCGCCAGAAGAAGGAAGGGTCCGTGCATCAGGTGTCATCCGCGATGCGGACGACCTCTCGCCACTGCCGGTTCCTATCTAGCTACATGCACTGTAGGATGCGGGCACGTAAGTGATTTATGTTGTGTTGTCGTGGGCCTCTATTGTAGTGATTATTGTACTGTGTGATGAGTCTCTGAGTGTGTATGGAGAATGTGAAATGTTTTATGCAAAAGTAATTTTTTGTGGTGAGTGTAGGTTGCGTGCAGTGGTTATAGTGTTTAAGATTGAGCATCAGTGGTCATCTATCAGGTCGAGGTTTTGTGGCGTGTTTTCTGTTATGTGTCTCCTGAACTCTTCCCAATTTGCGTTTTTGTAATCGTAGAGAGGTAGTTTAGGTATGAGTATGGGAGATGTGGATATGATGAGGCATATCGGTATGTGGTCAGATAGTACGTGGGGACCGGGTGATATGTGTGTGTGGAAGCGTGTGGCGTATTCGTGACGGAAGACAACGTCCGGGGACGTGGTACCTCCACGAGGACCGAAGAATGTGGGGAAGGTAGGGCCGATGTGCTCGCAGCGATAGCGCCGCAGGGCACCGGCCAGGTACCTTCCCGCGTCATTCGTGTTGTTCGAAAGGAGTGTCGGGTGGAAAGCGTTAAGGTCCCCCGCGAAGAAGATAGGGAGGTTATGGTTTTGTAGGGCCTGGAGTGGGGATTCTATGTTTAATTGTAGGAGTGGTGGTCTGTAGTGTGTGGCCACTAAAATGGGGCCAGAGCTTGTTTCTATCTTCAGGCTAGAAAGGAGTCGTTTTGTGTTTTGATGAAGGAGTGGTGTATGGAGCGCTTTACTAGAATGGCTGATCCTAGATGCCGTGCCTGTGGAGATAGGTAAGTGTGGTAGCTTGCTATGCGGAGTCTGTTGTTGGGAGGAAGTAGGCTGGTTAAGTTCAGGAGTACTATGTCGGGTCTTTGTGTGTTGAGAACCCAGTTGGCAACCGTATGGCGAATACCGTGCCAACTGCGTACGTTTAATTGTGTCACGTTAAGGTGCCCTATTGTCGTGGGCGGAGTGCGCACGAGGCTGATTTACTCGGTACCGTTCCCCTCTTCTTAGTTATTGACCAGGAGGCGTGAGGAGCCAGTACCTTTACCCATGTCGGCTGTTGTTTATGGGGGTTGTCAGCGGTGATGTTGGGTGGGCAGGCCGTGGTGGAGGTAGGAGTGTGTTCTGTGGAAGGAGGTGTCGAGGTAGTAGGCTTGGAAAGGGTTGAGTCTTGGAGGGGAGAGTTAGTAGCAGAGGTGGAGGGAGTAGAGCTAGGAGATGAGGGGCTAGAGATATTAGGAGAGTTACAGATTATGAGAGGTGGGGTGTCTGGAGAGAGAGGAGGTTGGGTCAATGGAGGAGTGGAAGGGGGAGGAGTGGGAACAGCAGGAGGGAGGGTGGTTTGTTTTGCCCGTGCTTGTGTGTGCGGGGGGGGGGGGTTGAGGTAGGGTTCTTTGGTTCGGCACGGGGTGTTGTGGGCTGAGGGGAGGTGGGGGTTGTGGTGTCAGTGGGAGTGGGGTCGGAGGCTTTGGAAGTGGGGCCTGGGACGGTTGGACGGGGGTTGGTGGCAGTGGAGGCTGCCGAAGGAGCCGTTTCGGAGGTAGGAGGGGTTTTTGATAGAGAGGTGGAAGGAGTGCGGGCAGGAGAAGGGGTTGGGAGAGAGGCGGGAGCGTTAGGCGGAAGGGTAGGTAAGAAAGTTGCAGGAACAGGAGGACGGGAGGCGGTGGGAGCGTGGTGAAAGTGGGGGCCGGTGGGTCCAGGTAGAGAGGTGTGCGTGCCCACCGAAGTGGGGGAGGAGTGTGGGTCTTCTGTTTATGTGCTCTTCTATTAGAGCGAACACCTTCTCAGGAAAGGTGATCTGCTCTATTCCGTGTGAGGCGAATAGTGTGTTGAGTATGTTTGCGTATAGACGGGGGTCGACCCTCGACATTTCCTTTGCCACCGTTGAGAGCAAGGTGGCCAAGAGTAATTTAGTGTTTGTGGTTTCGTTAGTTGTATGATGTGGGGTGGAGGTGAGTGTGTGGTGTGGGGTGGGGGTGGCTGTGTGGTGTGGGGTGGGACAGATGTGTGGTGTGTGGGGTGGGTGGGTGTAGGTAGTAGTGGGGTTCTCTGAGTGTAAGGTGCTGGGGAGGGAGGGGACGGGATGTGTGGATGAGGTGTAGGCGATGCTAGGGGGGCTGAGTGTGTCTGGGGTGGAGCAGGGTGAGCAAACAACGTTGCACCGGCAGCTGCGGCGAATGTTCTAGTGACGGGAGAGGGGACGCAGTGTATGGTTGTGTGGACTGTTTGTGGGCGCCGTATAGCCGCAACGGCATTTTGGTGGGCCTTACTTAAGTAAGGCAGTTTGAGCAGTGGGCTGTGGTTGCAGTGCATGTGGTGTAGTGGTACCCCACTACACTGCACTTCGAGCAGATTAGGTCTGCTAGGCCTATATTTGTTATGTGTCCGGTTTTGTAGCACCAGTGGCATAGCGTGGGTCTTATGTTGTGTTGTGATTCCATGTTATGTGGGTGTGTGAGTATGCCGCAGGCCTTGATGCCTTGGTCTAGCAGCATTTGTTTGCTGTTTTCGTTGGACAGTGTGACCACTGCCCAGTTTTTCGTTCGGTTGAAATATAGGTCTTTGATGACCTCCCCCCCATACTCCTGTCTGAGGTGCGTACGAAGGTCATCATTTGTGAAGGCCAACCATAAGGGATTGGTCTTTGTGACTCGTATCTGGTATCTTTTTAGGATGCCGTCTGCGAGTTTGGTGTAGAGGTTGTGAGTGGCGAGTGTGTCGGCTGTGTTCTGGTGAAAAGTTAGCGCGTCCTCCTGTGAGCAGAAGACGAGCTTGTGGCCTGTGTGTGTGTTTTAATGATGTTTGTGATGGGGGTGTCGTGGGTAGCGGCTAGGCTGAGTAGTGTGTGATGGTCGATTGTAGTGGGTGTCTTTTCTGTGGTGTGTGCTATAATTAGGTGGGATGTGCTTGATGCCATTATTACTGCTTGATTTCTTATTTTGGGGCGTACCCCCGCCCCGCCGATGAGGACCCCGTGAACATGACTCGGATGTGGTGATGGATGATATGTGAGTATGTTTCTGTTTGGGCTCCTCAGATGGTATAAAAACATGGCGGACTTAATGATGACTGAAGCCAGAATCAACTTACTCCAGTCGGGGTGCCGCCCCCTCTATTGGGTTTTGTGTATTTATCAGTTACATTTGACATCTCACAGAGACGGTAGAGTCTCCCTCTGGGGTCTTGGGCGGTAACCGCAGGGTAGGGTGTAATTCCTCCCCGCGTTGGTAACTGAATCCCAATCCAGGTTGCTCCTTCCTTTGGGTTCCGCAGTGGGCTAAGCCTCAGACATTCTTTCCCCAAAGTTTGCAATTATGCCTTTTCTAAGTAAAACGGCATAGTTGCAACGAAGCTATATGTGTAGAGTCACGTTCACGGAGCCAAAACATCACGGCGGGGCAGGGATGGGGGAGGGTTTAGAACGTCATATCAATATGACGATCCAGAGTAATAAAGGAATTTTTATTCAGGGGGGTGGGGGGGAAAGTAGGGGTAGGCTCGAGGATCTCTTTAGGCCCGGTAGGTTTCCTCCTTTGCTGGCTAAGACTTCTCTTAGGTAGTAGTGAAGGTTCCTCCGAGTGATGTATGAAGAAAAATTAAAATTGAAATTGATGTAAGAAGTAGGAAAAATGTGTAGTAGGTATATAGAGATAAAAAAGAATTTAAGTCTTGCCCTGGTGTAGAGGGCTTCTCTCAGGTTTTTCTTGTTTGGGTTTTCATTTTTATTCCCTTTATTTGTTTGTTATTATTATTTTATTATTTATTTATTTTATTTTATTTTTTTTTTTTTATAAATACATAACTAGATAAATATATTTGATCTTTCCTCCATCGTGGCATTCAAGCCTTTCAAGTTCCTTATTTGATATATATATATATATATATATATATATATATATATATATATATATATATATATATATATATATATATTCTTCCTTATTGTTATTTTAATAGCTTACTTATAATTTTGCCGGGGTTTAGGTTTTCATATTGGGCACTTCGCCTCTATTTATTTTGTTTGTAGTTGCTTCTTTCTTCCTTCTTTGCACTTTGTTGTATGTGCTACGCCCCTTTACGTAAATATACCAATTAGGTTCTCTCGGGAGCAGTTCCTTCCATTCGGGAATAGGGCTTGCCTGATGACACGTCCCCTAACTGCTCTCGGAATATCTAGGTTGTGGTTCATATTCGGGAGTATTTCCTCTTCTATTTTGTCCCAGGTCTTTCTCCTTAGCCTTTGGAGTTCTATATTCAGAGGGGTTAGTCCTGTTCTTGCGTGCAGTACCGTTTGCTGAATATAGTGCTTCCTTTTTGCTCCATCTATAAGCAAGGCTGCTTAGTTCTGTACTCTCTGCATTTGTCTGAGAGAGGTGGAACTCGCAGCCTGCATGACCACTGCCGGGTACACTAAGGTTGAGCGCACCGGAGCAGTGTACAGTTTTTTAAGGTTTGTGGAGCTGAAGTTTTTAAACCTATAGAGTTTGCCAAGCTGTATTTTGGCTAGGGAGATTCTATCACTAATGTGCACTTTGTACCCTTTGGATGTAAATTGCAGATCTAGGACTTTTCCTTTGTTACCATATGGGTATATATCACCATTTCCTGAGACATCCGCGCGTCTTCGGCGGTTAATTGGAAGGATCTAGAACTTTCGGCGGTTGTTCTTGATTTTCCACTTTTGTTCGTATCGATTGATGTTGTCGATTTCGATGGCTGTCTGCCTTGCTTGATATCCAGCATGTTTGTAATAACTGGGGACGATTTCGTGATGTCGTCTGTAAACTCCAGGTACATCACATTTTCCCCTACCGGATCAGGTAAGTCCAGTGTGTACAAAAGGTACAGCAGCGGACTCAGACAGCCACCTTGTGGAACACCCGCCTCAAGTTCAAACTCGGGTCCTCTATAGCCCTCGATCAAAATTCGGGCTTTTCTGCGCATGATGTAGTGCAGAGGACCCTTTCCAGGATTGGGTCCAGCTGGAGGCCTAAGATCTTGTATTGTAAGCCTCTTAGCCAAACCTTATCGAAGGCCTTTTGTACATCTCGCATCACCACGTCTACGTATTTCTTCTCAGCTTTACAGCGGGCGAGCGTTTCGGTGAGAAGGGCAAGGACTGTGTCAGTCCCCCTTCTCTTGCGGAACCCGTGTTGCTGAGGGCTGTGGTCTTCTAGCTCGGTCAGTTGGTCTTGTAACCTGTTGGCCAGCAGCTTTTCGTAGACTTTGCCTATAATCTCCAGGAGGGATATTGGCCTGTAGTCCATCAGTTGATCAGGCTTCCTTCCTTTAGGTATAAAGATGATTTTAGCAATCTATAAACCGTATGGGAAGTAGCCCGTATTCAAGGAAGCATTGTAGATGTTCGTGATTCCCTGAATGATCTGCCGGGGGGCATGTAGCAAGTTATTTCTGGTGATGCCCGTCCAGTCTGGTGCCTTCTGTTTGAAGGATTTTATGACTGCCATGACCTCTTCAGGTGTAGTTGTTCGCATGGTCTGCCAAAATACTCCCTTCGTCGACATAGGCATGTGGAAGCGTGCTATGCACATTTTGATTCAGATCTTCAATCAGTTGGCCCTCGAATTCCTGGTCAAATTCCGCATTTTCTTCTTGTTTTATCTTGAAGCCATTCTTCTAGAATATGCGGAATCTTTCTTCCAATACCGCTAGGTCTTCCAAGTAGTCATCACTCTCCTTAATGCGGGTCTTTTCTCTATTTGTAAGACCTTTCAACTTGCTCACAAGTTGCCAGAACACATCGGGTCGCACCTCGCTGTCAAATTTTCAATCAGGCTGTCCCAGATTTCAGCCTGTTGCTGATTGATTGTCTGCTTAAGCTCTTCACTCACGCGTCTTAGCAGCGTTGTTCTTTTCCGATTTGCACCTTCTCTCCTGATTTCCTCGTACACCTCCCTGTGCACTCTAGCGATCTCTCTCATTTCTTTGGTCAATCTGGGTTGTGGGAGAGTTGTGTACCTCTTTATCGGTACACTCTCACGATCTGCTTCGATGATGCGGGCAGTTATCGTTTCCAGCTCCTCATCGATCCTCTCTAGTCTTGCTCCATTTAGGTCCACTGGTTCATATCTAGCGAGGATGTCCTTGTAGCGTTCCCAGTTGGCCGAAGCGTAGCTTTTTCGAAGAGGGATTGGGAGCTGTATTGGCGCGAGAGAAATGGTCGCCAAGATCACTATGTGGTCCCTGGGGACTGTCGGGCCTGGCTCACTACGGTAATTTAAAGGGAAGCCATCGTTTGTCATGATTATGTCGGGCTTCGTTTGCGGACCTTACGGTGAAATAGGTCGGAAAATCCGGCCCTATACGCTGGATGTTTTTCCTTCTCATAATCATTTCCAAGTTATAGCCTCTTTCGTTTGTGTTACCATAGCCAGCCGTTCGGCATCTGACATTGAAGTCGCCCCCAAGGAATACCATTCTGCCGTGGCCAAACAGGGTGTAAAAGTTTGTGAGAGGAAGGTACTTTCGTCGAGGTAGTTGGTATGCCGCCGCTATTATAAGCTTGCCTACTAAAGTGTGCAGCTCTACCGCTACGAAGTACTCGTCTATATCCGGAAGGTGTTTGAACGAGGGATTCCTTCTGACGGCAACGGCAGCACCATCGTACCTCCCCTGAGAATATTTTTTTGAGATCACTCTGTAGCCTGGTATCTTCAACTGCTTATTGGTCGTATTGATACTATGCTCCGTGATTAATATGATTTCGGGATCAAGTACACGGAATATGTTGCCGTAGGCCGTGGCTCTTCCCTCCCATCCGTTCACGTTGAGTGTTAAGACCTTTAACCTGTTGTTTTGGTTTTCCATTCTCTGTTCTGGCTTGTGTGGATGTCCTACTGTTTACGGGTTGTTGATTTCCGTTTCCCGTTTCTTTTCTTTTTGTTTTTTGCTGGGGATGGTTCTACAAAGGTTTCTCGGTGGAAGGCGATATTTTAGTTATACAAAGCCTCCTCAACCGTTTATTTGTCTCATTGAGCATCGAAGTCCCATTTGTAGTACTTTTTCTTAATCCACACACAGATTTTATTTGTGTCCCAGTCCTTCGGGAAGGGGAACTGTTGGGTCGCGTATATATTGAGATTAACTCTGTCGGCGTCGATTTTCTTATTGTTCTTTTTCTTCCCCTTTTTTGGCTTCATCTCACATACGGAGCTCTCTGAGTCCGAGGTGTCCGTGGTATCGGATGACTCTGATTCTTTTTCTTTTTCCGCCCTCTGTGGTTTTGGTTGGGTTGTCTTAGCGGCCGCCTCTCTTTCTTTTTTGGCCTCGACCCTGGGATCTGGCCGTCTAACTTCTTTACTGATTCTCTTCCCTGTCTCCTGATGTCTACTTACTGTTTCTTTGGGGACCATTTGTAACTGGAGTACGTCTCCCGATGGTGAATTATCGGGAAACCACATCTTGCTCATCCCGTTTTTCGCAAGCATCTGGTTTAGCTCCTTTGCAAAGGTTCCTGGGTTAGTTAGGTTTCTGACATGCGCGTATAAGATGAATGTCAGAATTTTGGTGGTTTTCATTTTCCAGCCTTAGATATAACTTCTTAGCCTCCGTTTCCGTGAGGACTGCCTTCGCTGTCTGAGTGTACGTAGTATTCTGTTTCCTGGTTTGTTCCTCTTTCTTCTGCTGGCCTTTCTTCTTAATTAGTTCTTTTTTTTAGAGGGCAGGCGAAAGGAATGGAGCGATGTCCTTGATTGCAGTTGGCGCACTTTTCCCTCAGACTGCTGCAGTTTTCCAGTGGTGCCCCGCCTCACTGCACCTTGAGCAGATCTCCTGTGGTTCGGGACAGTCCTTAGTCGCGTGGCTCTCCATTTCGTAACAGCGGAAGCTGAACTGAATGGGAGTAAATTCTTCCCTTTCTATCTGCTCTCCGCTGATTTTTGTGTTAAATAGAAAAATACCATTTTCTTTTGCTTTTTGAGCCATCGCTGTGTCCGTAAAAAACACTTTGAACACATGTGAGTATTCTGCGTTTTCTTTTCTGTTCCAGATCTTAATTATTTCTTAAACCTTGGCCCATGGTTGGTTTCTCGTTATTTCTTCTTTTATTTGTACCTTAGAATGTTGCCCAATCCAAGGATCTAGTTTTCTGCATACAACGCTCCTGTGCGTCTGTATTTGGGGCGGGATTGCAGGTTGAAGGCCTATCTCGCGCAGTGTCTCTACTGCCTCCTCTTTTATTATTCCCTCCACGTCTTTCTCCTTCTCGCAGACCGCCACATATCCTGTGGGGACCTCGAGCAGACGGAGCATAGCGATCTTCAGTTTCCCAAAGACCACTTCGAACACCTTCTCACGGGTTGGCCTAACGCTTCCACTGATGGTGCTTAGCGGGATTTTGATGGTTCCATTAGGCTCCATTTTCTCCTCAGGGGAAACCCCCCTGGGTTGAATTTCCTCCTGTCCTTTAGGTGTAGTTTATAATTCCTAGTGCTTGTAATGGTGATCCTTCCTTCTTGGTAAAAATTGTGAACTTTTTTATGGAGTTGTTTATTGAGGGCCCCCCCCCCCACGCCCCTTTGCAAGAGAGATTCAGTGAACATGAACTGCGGGATGGGGTGGATGAATGGTGGGTGGATCCGGGGAGGCCCCTCAGACGGATGATATGTGGCGGACTTGAAGATGGGTGGTGATTGATTCAACTACCACCACCCGGGTGTGCCGCCCCGTCTGGGGTTTGGTTATCGATGCTGCTTCCAACTTACACAGGGACGGTTATATCTCTTCCTGTGTTCTTGGCTGGAAACTACCCTTAGAGATTAGAGCGCACTATTCCCCAAAGCTTTCAGCATCGCCTCGTAACCGGGCGTTCTCTTCCGTAGAGTTCCACAGTGGGCTAATCCTCAAACCTGCTTTCCTCTACGTCTCCAATTATGTCTATGAAAGTGGACCGACATAGTTGGGGCAAGATTGATGAATGTCAGTTCAGTTCACTTCTGCTCCATGCTCCGGGGAGGAGGGGACTGCGAAGCAGCTTAGCCAGACATGAGTCGTCTATACGTAGCTTCAAATAAAGATTTTATTATATTCCCCGTTGGGGAAAGGCAAAGTTCGTTGACGTTTTCTTGGTTTCTTGCCCTTGACTTTATCACCTTTGCCGGCTGTGACTTCTTGTTGAGCGTGAATAAATCAAAGTTTTCTTCCAAGTCTATGAAGAAAACGTTACGTTATGTATATAGAAAGCAGAGAGAGGGATCGCTGTATGTGATACAGGCGGTCAGGTAGTCAGAAAGGAGAGTTGCGGAAAACATTTAAGAATAGATAGCGAGAGTTGATAGGTCGGTGGCTATACACCGATGCGTGGTGTTATTGTGGCAGAGTTGGTTTCGTGGTTTTAGACTGGACGAGGGTTGGAGGCAGGTCAGGACGGCGAGGCTGTCTGCTCAGTTGGAAACGCGTTATTCATGCTGCGTACTGGTTATGCGAAGAACGGTACGAGTGGCGGGTGTTCATGGACAGCGGGATATCGCGGCGCCATTGCGTACCTTCTTACGTGTAACGCCGTATATAGTGGGTCTCTGGTGAGTTTTCCGAGTTGTTTTGTGAGTCTAGTGTGAGCGTAAGTGTTAAGAGGAGCTAATTTGTTGTTGTTGTGGAGTGCGGCCATTCTCGAGTACAACGGGGAACGGCAATTGCGCTTCAGAGCAAAGTTCTAAATGCGCTGAGCCTTCTGCTGCCACGTGACATTCGCGGCTAAGAGTGACAGTGGGGCGTACGTGAGAATAGGTCGCACGAGTGCTTTGTATAGATGTAGCTTTAGTCTTTTGCTCGCAGAGTAGAACCTACCCAGCGATGCGTTTGTTTGTGACGCTCTTGCTTGTACGATGTTTTGGTATATATTAAACCTGAGGGTCTTGTCAAAAGTTACCACGAGGATTTTGGTACGTTGAGTGTATTCGAGCCTTGTTGGGGTTAGGTGGTTCATGTCTGGTGTACGTGAGTAGGTTTGTAGGTTGTGCATGAAGTGGTCTCTAGCGCCGTAGAGTGTCATCTGTGTCTTCTGAGGATTCGTGACAATCAGCTATTTATCCTCGTAATCTGTCTTCTCGTTAGTATTGTTTGTGCGTGGAGCGCGATTTCTTCTGGGCTCGGCCGCTGACGAGAATGGTCTCGTCATCGGCGTAGGCCACTGTTTATGTGTGACAGCAGTTTTCTGGTGGGCGTGGGGTGTCATTTGTGAACATAATGTATAGTGTGGGTGCCAGTACGCTTCTTTGGGGAACGCCTGAGCGTGGTGTGAAGGGTCGTGAGAAGAAAACGATTTTTAAGGGGTATTTATTCCACCTTGTTTAAACGTAACGTTAGAGGAAATGAGCCACTCATGTGATTGGAATTAAAAAAAAAAAAAATCCACTCCCATGAGTGGCTCATGAGTGGAATAAAAAAAGATAGTTAGAAGAAGAGAAAGTTGCCAAAGTAAATTAATTAAGGCAAAATACACAAAAGTCTTCAACCAAATATGCATATATATATATATATATATATATGAGGAATTAAACCACATTCTCCGAAGAAAATTTAATTCAGAACAGTTTCGGTGTATCTCACACCCTTTTTCAACTGACACTGGGCAGAAAAATGAGAAAAGCATAACACAAGATCCCCTCTTTTCACCCCAATCCCCTACTTGTGGCTAATCTGGGGGGGGTTAGGCCTAAACATATTGAAGAGCTGACCCCCCCCCAGATTAGCCACAAGTAGGGGATTGGGGGGAAAAAAAGGGGATCTTGTGTTATGCTTTTCTCATTTTTCTGCCCAGTGTCAGTTGAAAAAGGGTGTGAGATACACCGAAACTGTTCTGAATTAAATTGTCTTCGGAGAATGTGGTTTTATTCCTCATCTTTTCTTGCGATATTGCATTAATTTTCATCATATATATATATATATATATATATATATATATATATATATATATATATATATATATATATATATATATATATATATATATAATGCAAAAGTTTCCACAGGAAATGAATGAAAGGCGGATTCCAAGTACTTTTGAACTTTTTATAAAGGTGGTATATATATTTGAAACAGAAGAGCAATACCACGCCCATGTACAACGAAAGGACCCAAAATAGAAAAATAATATCAAAGACGGATGTGAAGTGTAAAACCAAATAGATAAGGTCTACTTCCGGAAAATTTCAACCTGTGCGCAAATAATGTAGACATTTATGTGACTAAACTAAATACATACATACCGATTATGAATACATAAAAATAGACAAAAGAGACATAACTGAATTAATAAATAAAAGGGTTAAGATTTTAAATGGACAATTTCGTTATAAATAAGCCTTTTAATAACAGAGTCTAGATTAAAAAGACCAGCGGATATATTAAAATTAGGCGAGGAATTAATGAATGAGCATTCGACAATATTTCTTTGAACAAAGTCATCAGATTTGTAAATAAATTTAGCCGAATTCCAATTGACAGGGCGACTGTTTTCCGATAAATGGACAAAGAAAGCATTACTGCTTTCCCCCCTCCTAATATTGTATTTATGTTGCGTCAAGCGTACACTTAATGATTTGCCGATTTGCCCAAACTATTGCTTGGGGCAAACTGAACAATCAACAGAATACCCCCCTCCCTCCTATACTATTGTTATTATTATGAATCAACATTTTATACATGGTAGACTGATATTTGAATATAACAGAAATATTTAACTTATTCAATAGGCGGGGAAGCAAGGAAAAGGACTCAGAAAACAGTATAACAAGGGAGTTCTTAAAATTGTATGCGGGAGGGATTTCGGTTCTATAAAAGGATTCTTTTGCCAAATCTAGGCATCCTGCAAGAAATTTATGAGGGTAGCAAAGATTGGTACCAATTTCAAAGATCTTAGAAATCTCACGATCCAAGAATTCCGGGCTAGTGACCCGCAACTCCTGGAGAAACATTGAAATAAATACAGACCGTTTGACTTTATCATTATGACCTGAGTAAAAATGAATTAAAAACCGGCGTTGGTAGGCTTACGATCAACATATAATTTTAATAAGTAGATCTAAGAACGGGAGTACACCATTTTGTTCGAGTTCAAGGATAAATTTAATAGAAGAAAACAGAGATTTAAGTTCAGTAAGAAAACTATTAACATCCTTAGAAGAAGGCCACAAACAAATATCATCTATATATCGGAACCAAACAAGGGAAAAATCGATAATGGTGCGGAGGAAGGTAGTTTAAAAAAATTCCATATACTCCTTATATGTTAGAAAGAACAGGGGATAAGCAATTTCCCATAGCCAAACCAAACTTTAGAAGGTAATATTTACCATTAAAAGAAAACTTACATTTTTTAGTACACAATGAGATGAGTTCAAATATATATATACCAGGCAATGGCTTCGTCACTCCCCCTGGGGGAGCTTGCGCTCCACTACTAAGATTAAAATTTAAAATCTAAAAAAAAGCAGCCATGGTTAAATTTTTATAAATTTTTGAACTTCGTCAATTATAATAATTTTAAAAAGGAACTCTAAACTAAATTTTCCCCTTTCAAAATATCACGTTGCTAAAATATAGTTATAGAAGAAGATATATAAAAATAAATTTTCTGAACTTCCCCATTTTGTTTTTTTATATTATAAAAGACTTATTAGAAATAACTTTGATAAAAAACATAAGTCATTACCAAACTAAGATGAAATTATTATTCAAATTCTCAAAAAAATCCCCTTCTTAAATTATAGTTAGTGATGATGATATATATATATATATATATATATATATATATATATATATATATATATATATATATATATATATATATATATATATATATATATATATAGAGAGAGAGAGAGAGAGAGAGAGAGAGAGAGAGAGGGGGGGAGGGCTTTGCTTAATCATTATTAGTTCCAGCACTTAGGAAGACTCCTTCAAATGGCTAAAGTGACCAAACAGAACCCTGTGCGATCCCACTAATAATTTTTATCTCTTAAATAAATTTCATTGATAGGAATTATTTACCCTGTTCATACTTTATACCCAACTGGTCCTTTATTTCAATTTTTCCCAATAAAATGATACCCAAACAGTCCATAGAAGAAAGGTAAAAGCAAAATATAGTTTAAAAAAAGTTTGCAACTCCTACTATTAACGAACATCTATATATAGGTATTAACCAACCGCATGCCAAAATGTATGCCACGCCCCTACACATACTTATGATCATACACGCATATACATACTTAAATAGGGGGAAATTAAAGCCCCGGAGAAGACGTCTATGTTACTATTCTCGGACTTGTTGAAAAAAAAACCCTCCAACAATCGGACGTTTGTAATGGAAGAGAAATATGAGCCATTCCCTCAATCCTGTTTTATCATTGGTGAATGTGTGAGGATGTAATACAGGTGGCTAAGGATATACTATGTGTAATAGGGGGTAGGGGAATGTTTGCAGGAAGTTTTGGAAAGGGGTGAAAGTGTAAGGGTAGTCATAGGAAGCCAGAAACCCGATCTGTTTTGGATTCTTCGGCACACGTCGGAAGTTGAATGTGCAACATAATGATACCGTGAAAGACACGAGGAGGGGGAATGGTTTGGAGAAGGGGAGGGGATTAGGGGGTTAGCAATTATTCTTGGATGATATTTAAGATTGTGAGGTAGGGGATGGGGGGGTGCATTGCAGACGAAGGGGAGAGTGTTGTGGTTGTTTTTTATTCTGCGTCGGGTGGAACCTGAAGGTTATTTTTGTAATAATGTTTTTTTATCAGTTTTTCGTTATCTGTCGTCGCATATGCGTGAATATGCATGTACGTATGTACGTGCAGGAAAGTGCGTGAAAACCTTAGAACTTGGGTTAAAAAGAGGGGGAAATATTTAAGACGGCTTTTAACTATATTTTTTTATTATTATCAAACATCTCAATATCCACCGAATGAAGAGGGATCCTCAACTTTCCACTCCGATCTCCACTAACATATTCTCACACAGGTTCACTACGTTAAATATTCATATGACATCCGATTCTCTGTAAGCACATGTACATATAAGTCATATGTAGTTGTGTAGGCACATATAGCCCTCAGGAATATAGTCAGAGTTGTTACATACATGTCTTCTACCGGAATCCTTTGTTTATTGCCTTTATTTGCCTTTTTATTTCTCCCCCTTCCCCTGCCATCCCCTGTCTCTGGGGAGCGAGAGATGACCTCGTTGTAGTACTTAAGCGCCGCCTTCATCGTGCACATCTACACGGGTCTTAGGCGACAGACACGAGCCGTAATCTCCCCCCTCTCCCCCAAGCTACATTTAAAGGTCAGCCTTCCTCGAGGCCGTCGAGAGCCTACCCTTGGGGAAGGGGCGTTTGACTGAATCCGCAGCCTTTCCTCGAGCCATCCTGATTTTAGCGACGGAGGGGCAGCTGATGGCCATAAATCTATGAAATTTGTCATTAAATGCCCATTAAAGTAGGCGACCCGCCACAGTCATGAATTTCATGCTTTTGTTTCAGGGCGAAGGAAACCAAATTCAGGGTATTTTTTAAAATTTCCTGTTTTGGGGGGGAGTTAGTTAAGTTACCCCTTTAATTTCCTGTTTTTTGGGGGGGTGGGGGCTAGTTAAGATAGCCCTTTAATTTCCGTTTTTCGTTTGGGCAGGAGAGAACGGGAATAAGCCGATTAGCTTGCAACGAAAGGAAGAAAGGAGACGGAAGTGAATAATAAACGAAGGGAGGGCGAGAGGCGGCTGTCATTTTTGTGTTTACATTGCGTCCTGGAGCTTGAGTGGCGCTTTTTATCTCCTTCTGACCACACCTGCTCCTTGGAGTAGCAGGTGATGCTGAAGTGGCGCGCCAGCAGGTGCCCGCTGGTCGCTTCGAGCAGCAGGTGATTACTAAAGATACAAAAGGGTTAGGGGAGGAGGGGGGGACATTAGACGGATATAAATGAAAGCTTTGCAACAATAATACACACACGCATATTCTCGCTCATGTATATGTGCGTATTGTGGGATCTGGAGACCCGGGGTGCGTAACTCTTCTCTCTACGAGCGAGAAGAACTGAAGAAAGAACCATTGGTGAAGCCAAGTTTCGTCGATTTTTTTGAAAAATAAAGGCAATTAAAAGGTCACTTGAACCGTTCTTTCCCTGCACATTGGATAGCACCCATTTATTTTTCTTAAATATCTTTCCTTCCTGAGGAATGACCGCCCCCCCCTTAACATCATAAAAGGGAAGAGGGTCTTTTAAAAGGTCCTCGACCCAATGGTTTGATCCCCTCATTCCATCGTGACCCCACACAATTATCCTTCACATCCTTTCACTTCCTTTCCATCAAACTGAGAACCCGAAAGCGGCCTCATACCTACCCACGTACCCACCTAAACACCTACCTACTCACTTACCTGCCTACCTACCCACCTAAATACCCACCTACTTACCAACCTACCTACCTACCCACCTAACTACCTATCTACCAATCCACCTAACTACCTACTAACCAAGATACACATCACTCTACCTACCTACCTACCTATCTACCAACCAACTTACCTAACTACTCACCTAAAAACCTATCTTTACTATCTACCTACCTACCGAACTAATCACTTAAAAACCTATCTATACTACCTTCCTACCTACCTAACTAATCACTTAAAAACCTATCTATACTACCTTCAGACCTACCTAACTACCTACCTTCCAACCTACTTACTTATCTATCTATATGTTCATTTTGCTAATTATAATATTATGCTTTTGTGTTTCTATGTTCTTCTCTTGGGGCAAAGTTACACCCGTTATTGACAGGTAATTTTTCTCATTCCTCAATTAAATTAATTATTAAATCAATTAAATCTGGCGCAGGAATGGGTACAAATAAGTGCAATGATTGATGGACTCGATCGTCTATTTTGTCGACGCCAGAATCCTATTTAGGTCCCTTCCTCAATCTTTCAAACGCCGGCATCTCTTGGATGGCGTCAGGGCTCGCTCGCACCACAGTCCCAGGCGCTTAAGTGACAAGAAATAAACTCAAACCGATTTAAAAGACACCCGTCATCATAGTGGAATGGGGTTCTTGGACATACCTTTGTAGACCCGCAGGAAAACAGAGAGCAGAATAAAGAACATCTTTCTACCCACACAACAAAACAAAGAACAGAATGAAGATCAAAGAGATTGGGCATTTTTCCACCCACACAAAACAATGAACAGAATGAAGAACCAAGAGATTGGGTATCTTTCCACCCGCACAAGAAAAAACAAAGAACAGAATGAAGAACAAAGAGATTGAACATTTTTCTATCCACACAACAAAACAAATAACATAATAAAGAACCAAGAGATTGGGTATCTTTCCACCGCAGAATAAAACAAAGAACTGAATGAAGAACAAAGAGATTGGACTTCTTTCTTTACACACAACAAAACATAGAAAGGAATGAAGAACAAAGAGATTTGGCATCTTTCCACCGCAGAATAAAACAAAGAACAGAATGAAGAACAAAGAGATTGGACATCTTTCTATCCACACAACAAAACAAAGAAAGGAATGAAGAACAAAGAGATTGGGTATCTTTCCACCCACACAACAAAACAGAGAACAGAATGAAGAACAAAGAGATTGGACATCTCTCTATCCACACAACAAAACAAAGAACAGAATGAAAAACAAAGAGATATGGTATCTTTCCACCCGCATAATAAAACAAAGAACAAAATGAAGAACAAAGGGATTGGACATGTTTCTATTCACACAACAAAACAAACAACAGAATGAAGAACAAAGAGATTGGACATCTTTCCACCCACACAACAAAACAAAGAACAGAATGAAGAACAAAGAGATCGGGTATCTTTCCACCCGCAGAATAAAATCAAGAACAGAATGAAGAACAAAGAGATTGGACATCTTTCTATCCACACAACAAAACAAAGAACAAAATAAAGAATAAAGAGATTGGGTATCTTTCCACCGCAGAATAAAACAAAGAACAGAATGAAGAACAAAGAGATTGGACATCTTTCTATCCACACAATAAAACAAAGAACATAATGAAGAACAAAGAGATTGGGTATCTTTCCACCCACACAACAAAACAGAGAACAGAATGAAGAACAAAGAAATTGGACATCTCTCTATCCACACAACAAAACAAAGAACAGAATGAAAAACAAAGAGATATGGTATCTTTCCACCCGCATAAAAAACAAAGAACAGAATGAAAAACAAAGGGATTGGACATCTTTCTATTCACACAACAAAACAAACAACAGAATGAAGAACAAAGAGATTGGACATCTTTCCACCCACACAACAAAACAAAGAACAGAATGAAGAACAAAGAGATTGGGTATCTTTCCACCCGCAGAATAAAATCAAGAACAGAATGAAGAACAAAGAGATTGGACATCTTTCTATCCACACAACAAAACAATGAACAGAATGAAGAACAAAGAGATTGGACATTTTTCCACCCACATATCAAAACAAAGAACAAAATGAAGAACAAAGAGATTGAACCCACACCCCCAAAAACAAAGAACAGAATGAAGAAAATAATGAAGAATAGAATCAAAGAATTTAAGGAATGACAAAAAAGAAACGGTGGGGGGTTGGGGAGATTCACACTTCTGGAGTCGCTTTGTTCTGTATGCGAACTTGTTCTTGGAATTATTATTATTAATCTTTTCCTTTTGTTTATCTTTTCTTGCTCCGTTTATATATTTTTTATTTGCATTTATATTTTCATCATTGCATTATTCGTGTATCATTTCCTAGCAACAAAGAAATAAACGTACGATTTGACCCTCTCCTTCGCGGGAGAGGGGAGAGGGGGAGGTAGACTGGAGGCGGGGGGCAGGATCATTACAAAGGAGGAAAGGGGGTGGGGGAATCGCCTGTCCGTGAGCACCTGTTCAACTGGGGCCGCACCAACGAATCGCGTGCGACTTTAGAGGAGGGTGGAGGGGGGCAATGGGGGAGGGTTGAAGGGCCAAGGAGGCAGATCATGATACGCTCAAACATGTTGCGAGCAAGAACCGATTACACGGAAAAGTGCATGTATGTATGTACGTACAAAAAGCTACAATGAGTTACAAAGTTTATAACAACTCGCACGCTCTTGGCGCTCCATTTCAAGACGGTCCTTCATCGGGGGGAGGGGGACTATGTAATTGGGTCATCGGGTTAATTGAGCGACCAGCTTGGAGCCTGTCTCTTCCCTTGCCCGAGAAGGAGGGGCTCAAACAGGGATCCGAATCAGTCAGTACATTTTGTTTTATCTTCGATCTCATATACATACGATTATATATATATATATATATATATATATATATATATATATATATATATATATATATATATATATATATATATATATATATATATATATATATATATATATATATATATACAAGCCACTGTTCTCTTCCTTAACAGGAAGAGCTTGGTTACACAGGCACCCCTACGGGGTGTGGCCTAGGGCCTTATTTGCTAATCTTAACTGCCTTTTTTAATCCCCTTTATAGACTCTTTATTTTAACAGCCTGAAAACCCTTTTTCTTCTTCTTCTTCTTCTTCTTCTTCTTCTTCTTCATCTCAATCTTCATCTCCATCTTCTTCTTCATCTTCCTCTTCTTCATCTTCACCTTCATCTTAATCTTCCTCTTCCTCTTCCTCTTCATATTCTTCTTCTTCTTCTTCTTCTTCTTCTTCTTCTTCTTCTTCTTCTTCTTCTTCTTCTTCTTCTTCTTCTTCTTCATCATCTTCTTCTTCTTCTTCTTCTTCTTCTTATAAAAGAATTATTAGAAATAACTTTGATAAAAAAATTAAATCTACTTAGGTGACAACCGAACTAAAAGAAAAAATCTTATTCAAACCTTCAAAAAATCTCGTTCTTAAAATAGAGGGTTATGGATATATATATATATATATATATATATATATATATATATATATATATATATATATATATATATATATATATATATATATATATATATATATATATATATGAAAAATCACAAAGTATCCCGTGAGGGTAGCAAATGAATGAATGCAATGTCCCGAGGAGAAAATGCAATGGTGTTTCCAAGTACTTTCGAACTTTATTAAGTTCCTTATCAAGGATAACTACAAGAAATAATATTTCTAATATAATATTATTTCTTGTAGTTATCCTTGATAAGGAACTTAATAAAGTTTGAAAGTACTTGGAAACACCATTTCATTTTTTCCTTCGAGACATTGCATTCATATGCTACCCTCACGGGATACTTTGTGATTTTTCATATATATATATATATATATATATATATATATATATATATATATATATATATATATATATATATATATATATATATATCCATAACCCTCTATTTTAAGAACGAGATTTTTTGAAGGTTTGAATAAGATTTTTTCTTTTAGTTCGGTTGTCACCTAAGTAGATTTAATTTTTTTATCAAAGTTATTTCTAATAATTCTTTTATAAGAAGAAGAAGAAGAAGAAGAAGATGATGAAGAAGAAGAAGAAGAAGAAGAAGAAGAAGAAGAAGAAGAGGAAGAGGAAGAGGAAGATTAAGATGAAGGTGAAGATGAAGAAGAGGAAGATGAAGAAGAAGATGGAGATGAAGATTGAGATGAAGAAGAAGAAGAAGAAGAAGAAAAAGGGTTTTCAGGCTGTTAAAATAAAGAGTCTATAAAGGGGATTAAAAAAGGCAGTTAAGATTAGCAAATAAGGCCCTAGGCCACACCCCGTAGGGGTGCCTGTGTAACCAAGCTCTTCCTGTTAAGGAAGAGAACAGTGGCTTGTATATATATATATATATATATATATATATATATATATATATATATATATATATATATATATATATATACATATATGATAGTGAAACCACTGTATAGGAGCCAAAAGTTTATTTTACTAGTCTAGTTTCAGTATGTAGTTTATCATACCCTCTTCAGTCGTACGACTGAAGAGTTTCTATGATTTTTGTAACATAATTCTCGTATCTGTATCTGTTGTGTGGGCTCATGTTCCTTGGTTATTTATTTGTTTATGTTTCTCTTCATTATTCATGTTGTTTTTCCTTTTTCGTTCATTTTCACTTTTTGGTTTAGTTTTGTCATTCCTTGTGGGTATCAAGTCCAATCCGGTGACTTTGTAATTATTCGGGAAATTTTTGTCACAATTGGGTTTCCTTATTTGGTTTACACGTAAATCTCCTCCTCTTCCCTTTGTTACGCTTTGTTTTTAGCACTAAGAAACAGCATATGTTGTCTCCATCCTGCCCCTCGTGCTATTTGATTATTTAGTTCCTCTCCTAATTCGTCTTGTATTTTTTCTCTGACTTTTTTGTCTCTTTTTTCAATTATTTTGTTTAATGGTTTTATTTTCGCTTCTTTGTGTAAGTCGCTTTGTTTTTTCCTCTCTAATCATCGCGTGTTCGTAATTATGTATACGGCCTTATTCTGTATACGTTGCATTCTTATTAGATTGCTTCTTAAAACCGTATACATGGCAATTGTTGGATATATCAAGGTAGGCTGTATCATGGCCTGGTAGATTTTCTTCTTATTTTTCATGTTTAGATTTCTTAATCGGTAGAGTAGAGTTAGCATGCCTCGTGCTTTGTATATTCTTTCGGTCACGTGTTTCTTGTAACCATTTTTGGTAATAGTTAGGCCTAAAATCTTGCCTTCACTGATATACCTGTATCGCTCTCCATCTACGTAAACGTCGTATAGTTTTCTGCGATACATAAGTATAATTTTAAATTTATCTTTATTCGTTTTAATTTTCCATTTGCGTTCATACTCGTTTCGATTTTCTACTTATGTTGCCGTGACTCAGGCCTGCATCTGAGGGTTGCGATAAACACAGGGAATTAATTGAGTGAAATCATCTGCGAATTGTATGCTCACACAGCCTTCATTCCTGGGTTGGAGAATGTCCGAGGTATACATTGAGTATAGCGAAGGAGTTAAACACCCTCTATGAGCGAGGCCCGTATTAAGCCTGAATCTTTCACCTTGGTAATTCCCCGTGTCTATGTATGCATATCTTTCCATGACATAGTCGCATAAAATTCTTTCCAAATAGTTGTTCAATTTAGAATTTTATGTTGTATGCCTCTTTGCCAGACTTTATCGAATGCTTTCGATACGTCCCGGCATAAAATGTCCATACTGCATTTGTCTCCTTTCCCTTTGCTTATTTTTTTTCTGTAATCACGCTGAGGGCCATTTCCGTATTCCTGTTCTTTCTGAAGCCGAATTGTTGATTGCGCCCTTCATGGATGTTTGCCCTCACAGAGCGCAGGTTGTGTAGCGAGTGTAGAGAAAGTTTACAGGGGAGAGAAGGCAATTCTGAAGAGATGAGTCTTCTGGAGACGTTTAAAAGTAGCAAGGAAGGGAGAGGATTGGACTTCAGCAGGAAGAGCATTCCAGAGTCTAGGAGCACAAACTGAGAAGGAACGGTCACCCATCGAGCAGAGGACAGAACGAGGAGTGTTCAGTATGCAAGCGAGGTTAAACCGGAGTGCACGAGGAGTTTGACAACGGGAGAGGGCAGACGAGAGATAAGGTGGAACCTCGAGATTTAGGGCCTTGTAGGTGATGAGAAGACTTTTATAGTGGGTACGGAAGCGAAAAGGTAACCAGTGTAGCTCCTGTAACAGAGGCATCGAAGGAGAGAACTGGGAGCGGCAAAGGAGGAGCCGGGCAGCATAGTTTTGAACTAGTTGTGGGGGGCGAAGTGACGAAGAAGGGAGATTCACTAGAAGAGAATTGCAGTAGTCTAAGCGTGAGGTGACGAAGGCATGAATAGCAGTCTCAAGGCTTCGTCGATCAAAATGGGATCGAACACGTGAAAAGTTGTGGAGGAAACCGAGGGAAGACTTACAAATACGATGGATGTGCGGTTTAAACAAGAGTTGCTCGTCGAAAATAACACCAAGATTACTGACGGTAACAGATAAGGCGACATTGGTTTCCCCAAGGTTAAGTGAGGGGAAGAGAGCTTTAGATTTCTCCACCATCGAATCGGCACCAACAAGGAGAACTTCAGTTTTATCGTGGTTAAGTTTAAGAAAGTTGGCAGACAGCCATTCGTTTATGGAGGTGTAGGCTGAAAGGAGCTTGGTAATTAATTGAGAGAAGGAAACAGGGAATGAGGAAAGGTATATCTAAGTGTTATCAGCATATAGGTGGCAGGACAGGCCAAATCGCGAAGAAGGGGGCAAAGAGGAAGTAAGTAGATGCGAGAAAGAGGAGAGGGCCAAGGACTGAGCCCTGAGGCACCCCAAAATGAATGGGCGCGGGCTCGGAGGAGAGGTTATCGAGCGCGACCGACTTAGTACGGGAGGAGAGGTATGAGCGGAACCAATCAAGCGCAGTCCCCAAAAGACCAAAGAAAGTGTGAAGACGATCAAGGATGACAATGTGGTTGATGGTATCGAAAGCAGAGGAGAGGTCTAGGAGGATTAGAATGGACGTACGTACAACCCCTATCGGTAGCTCTACGTGAACCGTCGGAAACATTAAGAAGAGCGGTTTCAGCAGAGTGCTTCGCTTTAAACCCCGATTGGTACGTTTCATCGATAAACTCTAGAAGGGATATAGGTCGGAAGTTTTCGACCTCGGAAGGTGATTTTCCCGGCTTCGGTATGAATATCATTTTGGCTATATTTAACTCATCGGGGAAGTATCCCGTGTTTATACAGGCGTTAAACACGTTCCTTATCCCTTCGAGTATATTATCCGGTGCTTCTATATAGTTTTTTTCTGGTGAGGCCCTATTTTCCAGGGGCCTTTTGTTTACAATTTGAGATGGTATTCTTTAATTCCTCGATTGTATTTTTGGCGTTAAATCCATCGTTCTCATACCGTTCCTCTTCTACGTAGTGATATGGGAAAGTCCTCTCAATCCGTTCATTTACTTTGTCAATTATTTGGTTTTCGAAGTCTATATCGTAGTTTTCGTTTTCCTCTTCGCCGATGTTTAACACCCCTTTCCTGTGTTTCCTGAACAATTTTTCGATCTCGCGTTCATCTTCAATTAATTTCCCGTTTCTGTCCTTAATCTTTATTTTCTCTTTACCTTTAGTATTTCCCATTCCTTTTATCTTTTTCCAAAATTCTCAGGGCATTTCTTGGACTTGGACTTGGACATAAAAAGTGAAGAAATTAGATTGATAGAGAGAAGAGAAATAAAGAAATATTTAGTTAGGGAAGTGTTTTAGTGGCGAAAATTGGAATTAAGAAATAGTTGAAATAGGTCCCTGGGGAAAGGGTATCTCTGTGTTACTTGTTTATTTACATTGAATTTATTCTTTTAACCGTCTTTATTATTATTTAGCTTCAAAGCTTTTTAAGTTTTCTAACATTTGCGTTAGTCTGATAAATATATATATATTTTATTTTTATTTTAATTATTTATTTTTTTTATTTTTTATTTTTTAATTTCAATCTATGATTATTTGTTTGTACAAAACCTTTGTACATATATACATAGTAGCTTTCAAGCCTTTTTGGGTGTTATTTAGTGACTTGTCTATTGTATTGTTTCTAAGATATGTTATATACGGTATTTATGCGTATATTGGTTCATGATTGTGCCGCGTAGCTCTTCTGCTGCTTGGAAATCTTTTCCGAGCTTAGTTCAGTAATGGCTCGGGAATTCCGAAGTTATTCCTGATGAAATCTGGGTCGGCGTTCCCTTCCACCTTTTCCAAATTTTGAGGGCTCTGGTACCTAAATATTTAGTGCCTTGATATTCACTTCCTCATGTAGTGTTTTTTGTCGTTTTCCTTCCCGTCTCCTAGCGTTGCATATTATAAGAGTGCTTTATTTGGCACTCTTTGCAATTCCGTCATCCAAGTTTTTGGAATGGCCACTAGTGGCATTGGGGGATACACTACTTTAGGTCTGATATAGGCAGAGTAGATTTTCTTTTTGTTGTTCTTCCTTAGATCTTTGAATCGATATAGCTCTCCTATATCTTTCCTCGTACCTGCAATCATGCCGTTGATTTGGTCTCTGTATCACCTGGCATTTATTTTCATTCCTAGTACTGTGCTTGTTCTTTTGTATGGGTATCTTTCATCTCCTACATATATTCGCTGCCGTTTTGCTTCTTTTGATCGGTATGATAGTATATTTGTTCCGATTAGTCTCAATTTTCCAGCGACGTTCGAAGATGTTTACGTTCTCAATCTCGTAAGACGTCATTCTTGCCATGATTCTTTCGTTTTTGTATGGGGAGACCACTATCTGTGTCACATCGTCGGCGAACTGGATATACAAATATTCCTCTAGCCTAGGACTAGGGAGGTCCCTAGTGTATATCGAGTACAGCAGTGGACTCAAGCACCCACCTTGGTGGACGCCCTCTTCCAGTTGAAATTCTGGCCCTTGGTATTCCCCCATCTCGATGAATGCTCTTCTGTCCATCACGTAATCACATATTATCTTATCCAATCTGGGATTAAGTCCCAGTTGGAAGATCTTAAACTGTAGTCCCCTGCGCCATACTTTGTCAAACGCTTTTTTGACATCTCTTAATACTAAATCAGCATGCTTTTTCTTTATCTCGATTTGTGCTAGTTTCTCCGTTATCATCGCCAGTGCTGTGTCCGTACCTCTCTGCTTTCTAAATTCGTGTTTTTGGTGATTATGCAGGTTATTGTCTTCCAGGTAGGATTGCACATTGTTGACAATGATTTTTTCGAAGAATTTTCCTCCGAATTCGAGGAGAGAGATCGGGCGGTAGTCTGCCGGGGAGATTGGAGACTTCCCCGAGTTAGGAATGAATATCATTTTTGATATTTTCCAGGCATCGGGAAAGTACCACGTATTGAGAGCAGCGTTCATTATATTAACTATTCCCTGTTTTATGTTCTGTGGAGCGTTGATAAAATTTGCTCTCGTTAGGCCTGAGTGACCTGGGGCACGCTGTTTGAACGTTTTCAGAGTTTTGTTAAATTCCTGTAGGGAGATCTTTTTTCCCAGTCCTGCCATGGGTCTTTCCGCTGAGGTGTTATTGAACGGGTATGTTCGTTCTATTTCTTCGTTTAACTGGTCTATTATCTCGTTTCCGAAATCTGTATCAAAATTTTCTTCTCCTTCAGGGGAAATTTTAAATACATTAGACCAGTAATCTCTGAAAATTTCCTCTAACTCCTCAAGTTCAGTGACCACTTCACCTTCCCGATTTTTGATATTAGCCGTTTGGGTGGCTGGCTTCCCTCTCAACCTCTTCACTGTTTGCCAGAATATTCTGGGGTACATTTTCTCATCTAGGTATTCGATGAGTCAGTCCCAGATATCTGACTGTTGCTGAATGATCTGCTGGTGCAGGTGTTCTTTTTTTCCCCGCATCATTTGGTGCAGGTCCCTGTTTGGTCCCCATCTGTTGATTGCGACCACTATATAAGCCTCTATATTCATCTTGAAAGGCAATCATTTCTGGTGTCCATCTTGGAGCTGGAAGGGTTTTATATTTTAACATTGGGATGGTATTTCGATCTGCTTCTGATAATTTTGTTGTAAGGAGATTTAATTCTTCGTCTATCTCTTCTGGGGTAGCTTCTTCGAGGTTCTTCAGACGTAATTCTGGAAATGGGCCTGGTAGGCCTCCCAGTCTGCACGTGCATATGATTTCCTTTCCCTTATAGGTACTTGGATTGGGCTTGTTGAAATTGTGATGTTTAAGGCTTCGTGGTCGCTGGGTATCACGGGTCCAGTAGCGATATGATAATTAAAAGGAAACTTTGGGCTCGTTAGAACTATGTCAGGCTTAGTTGCACCTCTCGGTGAGTAATAGGTCGGAAACTCTGGTCCAATGCGCACAGTTACGTTACGTTCTAGAAAAACTTCTAGATTTCGTCTCGCCGCGTTGGTGCTGGTGTACTCAGCGGCCCTGAACCTAACGTTAAGGTCACCTGCGAACAAAACCATTTTATTTTGGGCAAACAGTTGTTGGAAGTTATGAATGGGAATGTACCCTCCTTTGGGGAGTTAGTACCCAGTAGCAATAGTTAGGGGCACTATGGTAGTTCGGACCTCTATCGCTACGTATGACTCGTCTAGTTGTGGGAGAATTTTGTGCATGAGTCCTTTACGGATTGCAATCGCCGCCCCGTCGAAGGCCTCATCTGTGTGACTTGTTGAGTAAACTTGGTATCTGACTATTTTAATTTCTTTATGTTTAGTATCAACTCCGTGTTCGGAAATTAAAATGATGTCTGGATCAAGGTTCTGAATTATGTTTCCATATTCGGAACTTTTCCTTGTCCAGCCATTGACGTTCATATACATTAATTTTAGTGTTTTATTATTAGTGTCCATTATGTAGAAAGTTTCTTCTGTACAAGTTGTTACTTTGTTTTACTTTGGTTGTACCTTTTTATTAATTTCTCTTCTGTCTTGCTTTGATCCTGAGGCCTGGTGATGGAAAGGTCTGCATTTTCCACTACGTTTCTTGTTAAATTTACTCTGAGAGATATTGTTGAATATTTCTGGAGTATATTTTATTTTTCCTTGAAATAGGGCGTCTTCGACCTGGTTCTCTGGCATTTGGTCCTCGTATTGCCATTTGATTCTATCGTTTATGATTCTCTCGGTGATGGCCTCGACGTGGTGCTCCTTGGGGTATTGAGTGTTTCCTGTAGCGAAGAGTCTGAGATTGATCCTTTTAGCACTAATCTGGTGCTTTTTCCTCGGGGTAAAAGTTGGTGATCTTTTCCTCTGTTGGCTGTTTAACACCTTTTGCTCTCTGGTTGTGCGTTCTGAGATTTTTTCTTTAATTTGTTCTTGTTCAGTTTCAGTTACCATCTCCTCTGCAGTATGATCTTGTTTTCCTTGGTTCTTATCTGATACCGCTTTATTTCTAGCTTCCCGTGTAGCAATCCTTGGATCCCTGCAGTTGAAGGCGTTTTTCCTGTTGGAGTATGTAGTTGGCCTTGTGTAGGTTTTACAAGCTTCATTTTTAAAAGTTCTTCTGATGGAGGGTTGTCGGGGAACCACATTTGTAGCATTCCGTTATTCTCCAGCATCATGTTTAGTTCTTTCTTGAAAGTCCCGGGCCTAGAAAGGTTCGCAATAAGGGCGTAATAAATGCATGCCATTATTTGCTTCGAATTCTTATTTTCTACGTGTAGAACAGTATTTTCTTTTGTTGGTTCAACTCTGGATGTTTTTGCTACCTGGGCGTACGTATTATTCCTCTTTTGTTTTTCTTCCTGTCTTTTTACCTCTTTCTTCTTTTTTATTAAGTTTTTCTTAAATGGGCATATCATTGCGAGGGTGCGATAGTCACCGCCGCAATTCAGGCACCTTTTTCGCTCGCTATTGCAGCTCCTCCACTTGTGGTTATCTGCACTGCATTCAGAACATTCCTCTGTTTCTTGTGTGCAGGCTCTTGTGAGGTGGTCGTCCATACGGTAGCATTTGAAACATATTTGAATTTCTGTGAATTCCTCCCTCTCAATTTGATCGGGAGTGATCCTCACGTTGAAAGTCAACAGTCCTGTTTCAGTTGCTTTTTGGGCCATACCTGTATCACTACAAACTACTTTAAATACATGTGTATATTCTCTAAATTTAATAACTTCAATGACTGTCGCCCAGCTGTGGTTTGTTTCAATTTCCGTTTTTAGCTACATATTACGCCTGCATATTACGCTTCTATGGGTCTGTATTTGGGGGCGGGATACTGGGAGCTAGTGCAATGCCTTTTAGCACGTCGACTGACTTTTGTGCCGTCAAAGTTTCGACATCCTTCTCATTTTGACAGATTGCTGTGTAGCCTTGGGGATTCTCGATTAGTCTGACCAAAGCAATATTGATTTTAGAGTATATTGCTACAAAAACTGTTCTTGTGTCAGGCTTATCCCTGGTTTGGGCTTTGAGCGGGATCCTTGTTGTTTCCCGCATGTTTGTAGTGGGTTTAATGTACCATGAGACCCGTACTATTGTATTAATAGAGGAAACTGGGAGGGGAGGGGGACATTATGTCTTACCTAACTGTATGTAAATGTATTTGTTTGTAATTTTAGTTAAGGCCTAATTGGAGAGAGTGGGAGTAGGAAAAGATATAGGATAAAGAGAATTATATAAGTCCTTGTCCACGTACCTTTCTTTTGAGTTTTATTCTTTGTTAAGTAAAGATCACTTTTGATACTCCTTCTGAATGTTCGCTTGCACTTAAGTCTCCGGTGGAAAAGTTCATCCACAAAACTAAAATCACTTGTTTCTTCACTTTGTTTGTTGGAGCACTGTTTTTAAGGTCAAATGAGATTTTTCTTGAAGAGAATAAACGTGGGGTTCACTAAGTTGATCGCTATGTTTGGGACAATCGGTCCCACTTTAAGATTAACTACACCAGACGAACAATGTTTGTTAAAATTGATTCAACGTGATCACTGATTATAGCACTTCCGTAGTTTGGCGAGTATATGGGCACTTGGTTAATATTAATTCACTTTTGCATTTTGAAGTTTAATTACCGTATTAGGTAATGCCGCATTAATTTGCTTTTACACTTTTTTGTCACTTCGGTTTATTCATTCCGAGTTCTCGTTGAAGTCAATAAAAGTTTAAGGAACAATTAACACTTCTATGTGTTAGAAGGTAAAGCACTGTATGTATCTGTTTGAAATCCTCCTTTATCGATTCTTCGAGATCCGCGAGAGTAGAATTTCACAGGCGTATAAGGCACTCAGGGCAACTCGATTGATTGATGATGATTGATGAAATAAGTGGTGAAAATGTGTAGTAGTTGTAGATAGTTATGAAGAAAATTTGTATTTGCCCTGGTGCAGAGGGCATCCCAGGCATCTTGCTTTTTTTCTGCTTCTCTCTTGATCCTCCACTTACGTTGGTGTCAGCGTTAAGCTAACCTTTTTGTAGTTGTTAACTACTCTTGCCTTTGTTTGTTAACTTTGTTCTTTAGTTATATACGGTATATATATATATATATATATATATATATATATATATATATATATATATATATATATATATATAAAAATAAATTTCTATATATAAATCTAATTCCTCCGTCTTTAGGCATTCAAGCCTTTCAAATATATTTTTTCTACCTCGTCAGCTTTGCTTTTATTTTCCTTTTGTTACATTTTGTGTTGGGCACTACGCCTCTTTTTATATATTTATTATTGTCTAGTATTTGAGCACTTCGCCTCTTTTGTTTTATTTATTGGTTATTGTTGTCTTATTTACATTTGGGCACTTCGCCTCTTTTGGTTTGTCTTTTTATTATTAGTATTATTTGGGCACTTCGCCTCTTTTTATATGTTCATTTGTGGAGTCTATATCGTGGAGTCTTTTTTGTGGAGTCATATTATTGTAGTCCTTTTCGTGCGTACGGTAGGGTAGTATAATTTTCATTATCTGTATAGGGCTACTTGATTTTCCCGGGAGCACAGTCTTCCACTGGGGAATAGTGCTCTCCTTGTAGCTCGTCTAATTGCTTGCTACGGTATATCCAGGTCCGCTTCAATCTGCGGGAGGATTTCGTTTTCAACTTTTTCCCAGGTCTTTCTCCCTAGCCTCTGGAGGACTATATTCAGTGGCTCAAGTCCTGCTCTTGCGTGCAGTTCCGTCTGCCGAATATAGTCCATTCTCTCACGCCGGTTATAAGCAGGGTAGCTTTGTTCTGGACATTCTGCATGAATCTGAGAGAAGTTGAACTAGCTGCCTGCATAACCACTGCAGGGTACACCAGTACTGGTCGCACCAGCATATTGTACAGCTTTTTGATGTTCTTGGTGCTGATTTTTCTGAACCTGTATATTTTTCCAAGCTCTCTTTTGGCTAGGGAGATTCGGCTGTTGATGTGCGCCTTATACCCCGTTGAGGTGATGCGCAGACCTAGGACTTTACCCTCGTTGGAGTACGGGTAAATATCGTCCCTGACGATGACGTCGTCCCTTTTCGGGCGGTTCATTGGGAGGATCTGAAACTTTCGGCGGTTGGTTTTAATTTTCCACTTTCTCTCGAATCGGTTGGTGTTATTGATTTCGGCAGCTGTCTTCCTTGCTTGTACTCCAGCGTTCCTATAGGAACTGGGGATAATTTGAGTGATGTCATCTGCAAACTGCAGATACATCACATCCTCCCCGACTGGAGCGGGTAAGTCCAACGTGTACACAAGGTACCACAGCGGACTCAGACAGCTACCCTGTGGAACCCCCGCCTCTAGTTCGAATATGGTTCTTCTGTTGCGCTCGATCGAAATTTGAGCCTTTCTCTCCATATGTAATTACAGAGGTCCCTTTCCAGGATAGGGTTTAGTTGGAGGCCTAAGATCTTGAATTGTAGACCTCTTAGCCAAACCTTATCGAAGGCCTTATGTACATCTCGCAACACCACGTCTACAAACTTCCCTTCAGCTTTACAGCGGGCTAGCTTTTTGGTTAGGAGGACAAGGGCTGTGTCAGTCCCCCTCCTCCTGCGGAAACCATGCTGCTGAGGGTTGTGAGCTTCCAGCTCGCTCAGTTGATCTTGTAACCTGTTGGCTAGAAGCTTCTCGTAGACTTTGCCTAAGAACTAAAGGAGGGCTATTGGCCTGTAGTCCACCAGTTGATCGGGGGGTTTGTTACCTTTAGGGATAAAAACGATTTTAGCTATTTTTAACATATCGGGGAAGTAGCCCGTATTTAGGGAAGCGTTAAAGATGTTAGTGATTCCCTGAATGATCTGCCGGGGGTCATGCACCAGATTGTTCTTAGTGATGCCCGTCCAGCCTGGCGCCTTTTGTTTAAAAGTTTTTATGACTTCCATGACATCTTCCGTTGTTATTGGTCGGTCATGGTCCGCCATTTCCCTCCCTTCGTCGGCGTAGGCTTGTAGGTGCGTTCGATGTATGATCTGGTTGATTTCTTCAATCAGATGGTCTTCGAATTCCTGGTCGAATTTCGCATTGTCCTCTGGTGTTATTGAGAAGATTTCCTTCCAGAACGTGCGGAATCTTTCCTCCAGGACCGCCGGATCCTCCAAGTAGTCCTCGCCCTCCTTAATACGGGTCTTTTCTCTACTTGGTAGGCCTTTAAATTTCTTCACTAGGCGCCAGAATTTATCGTGGGCCACCTCGCTGTCCATCCTGGCTATTAGGCTGTTCCAGATCTCAGCCTGCTGTTGGTTAATAGCCAGCTTCAGCTCGTCGCGCAGGCGACGCAGCAGCGAGCTTCGCTCCCGATTTGTAGCCGCTCTTCTTATCTCCTCATACACCTCCCTGTGCTCCCTGGTGATCTCTTTCATCTCATCGGTCTAACGAGGTTGTGGAAGAGTCTTGTACCCTATCATGGGTACACACTCGCGGTCAGCCTCGATGATGAGGGCTGTTATCCTTTCCAGCTCCCCGTCAATCTCCTCTAGAGTAGCCTCGCTTAGGTCGGCTGGTTCGAATACGCCTAGGACTTCTCCGTAGCGTTTTCAGTCGGCCGAGGCGTAGCTTTTACGGAGAGGGACTGGAATCTGGACCGGAGCGAGTGAAACGGTGGTTAAGATCGCTATATGGTCGCTGGGTATTGCTGGTCCTGGCTCGCTATAGTAGTTGAATCGGAAACCGTCACTTGTCATGATTATGTCGGGTTTTGTTGCTGCCCGAGAGGTGATATAGGTCAGGAATTCCGGTCCTATCCTCTGGATGTTTTTGCGTTGCATAATCATTTCCATGTTATGGCCTCTGTTATTTGTGTTACCATAGCCAGCCGTTCGGCATCTGGCGTTGAGGTCGCCCTCAAGGAATACTATTCTGCCGTGACCGAACGAGGTGTAGAAGTTGTTGAGGGGCAGGTACGCTCTTTGAAGGGGTTGGTACGCCGCCGCGATCACGAGGTTGCCCACTAATGTAGGCATCTCTATCGCCACGAATGACTCGTCCAGATCTGGAAGGTGCCTGAACGAGATTCTTTTTGATTGCAACCGCGGCGCCGTCAAACCTCCCTTGAGAATGTTTTTTTGTAACTACTTTGTCGCCCGGTATCTTTATTTGGTAAGATGTTGTATCGATACCATGCTCCGAAATCAATATGATGTCGGGGTCTAGCACACGAAATATGTTTCTATACGCCGTTGCTTTTCCCTCCCATCCATTAACGTTGAGCGTTACAATTTTCAACCTGTTCAGGTATTCCATTCTCTTTTACTGGTTCCTAGTGTTTTCAGGTGATGGGACGCTTTTTCCCGTTCCTTTTCTTTTTTGAACTCTGTCATGGTTAGTTCTTCCAGTGTCTCCTTGTAGAGGGTGATGTTGTTGTTGAAGAGGGCCTCCTCGACTGCCTCTTCTTCGCACTGGGCATAGTAATCACACTTATAATATCTCTTTCGGATTCCAACTAGTATCTTATTGGTATCCTTGTCCTTTGGGAAGGGGAACTGCTCCGATGCGTATTTTGTGAGGTTTAGCTTATCCGCATCGAGAGATCTTTTGGTCACCCGCTTCTTCTTTCCGCTGTTCACAGCTTTTTGCGCGGCCTCTGCATCTGAGGATTCCGTGATTTCCGAATCCTCCGAGATTTACTTATTAAGTTTGGAGTTGTCAGAAGATCTGGCAGCAGCCTCCCTTTCTTTTCTGGCTTCAATTCTAGGGTCTGGCCTTTTGGTCTTTTCTTTGGACTTCCCTTCTTTTTTCTCTACCTCTTGAGCTGTCTTAGGAACCATTTGAAGTTGTAGGACGTCCCCTGATGGGGGGTCGTCCGGAAACCACATCTGGTTCAAGCCATTTTTGGCTAGCATCTGGTTCAACTCCTTCGCAAAACACCCAGACTGTGTTAGATTTCTGACATGGGCATACAGGATGCATGTCAGAATTCTGGTAGACTCCTCATTTTGTATTTTTAGGTATGTTTTTTTTATTGCAGCCTCCGAAAAAGTTGCTTTTGCTACTTGAGCGTATGTGGTGTTTGCTTTTCTGGTCGCCTCTTCTTGGCTCTGTTTTTGCTTCTTCCTGATCAGGTCCTTTTTCATGGGACAGGCCAAAGCCATTGTCCGATGTCCCTGTCCGCAGTTGATACACTTTTCGCGAGGGCCGGCAGCTTTTACAATTATGTCCGGGTTCGCTGCATCTGGAGCATAGTTCCTCGGGCGCCTGGCATTCGCGGGTAGTGTGGGCCTCCATTTTGTAGCAGCGGAAGCAGAAGTGGATTGAGTCGAATTCCTCCTTCTCAATCTGCTCCCCGCTGATCCTGGCGTTAAAAAGCAGGAGCCCAGACTCCTTCGCCTTTCTGGCCATGGAAGTTTCTCCAAATATTATTTTGAAAACATGGGCGTAGTCAGTGTTGTCTCTTTTGTTTCGGAATTTTACAATGTCCGTGACTTTTGCCCATGAGTGATTCTTCATAATCTCATCCCGTATTTCTTCTCGGGAATGTTCTCCTATCCAGGGTTCTAGTTTCCTGCAGATCACGCTCCTATGCGATTGGATCTGCAGTGGAATTGCTGGTTGCAGGCCAAGCTCACGAAGGACCTCGACTGCAGCCTCCTTTGTCATAGCTTCTATGTCCTTTTCTGCCTCACAGACAGCGACGTAACCCGCGTGGATCTCCAGTGGCCTTATCATGGCTATCTTAAGTTTCCCATATACGGCTTCAAAGACCTTCTCCTTGGTTGGTCTGTTGTGTCCGCTTATGGTGCGCAAGGGGCCCCGGGGGGTCCGAGCTTGGGCCATCTTTTCTGTACGGGCCCCGAGGGGCAGTAAACCACCGTGGGGTCGCTCCTTCTTCGTGGTTATTTAGTTGCTTTCCAACTCTTATATTTTTCTGCTTGTCCCAATGATAAAGAATTTTCCTTTTTCTATTAGAGCGCTTGAGGGGGCAGCCCACCCCCCACCGTTGCAAGCGAGCTTCCATGAACGTGAACTGTCGGATGGAGGGGTGAAATGATGGTGGGTGAACCCGGGGAGCTCCCTCAGACGGGTGATATATGACGGACTTAATGATGGGTGGTGATTGAACCAACTACCACCACTGAGGGGGTGCCGCCCCGTCTGGGGTTTGGTTATCGATGCTGCTTCCAACTTATACAGGGACGGTTGCGTGTCCCCCTGTGGTATTGGACGGAAACTATCCTCAGGGACTAGAGCGAACTCTTCCCTAAAGCTTTCAGCATCGCTTCGTAACCAGATTGCATATGACGCCGAGTTCGACAGTGGGCTAGTCCTCAAATCTGCTTTCCTGGGCGCCCCCAATTATGCCTATCACATGAACGGCATAGTTTGGACGTGGCTAGATGAATGGCAGTTCAGTTCACTTCAACTCCCCTGCCCCGACAGGTGGGAAGAGATGCGAGGGCGAATTAGCCCGACATTCGTCGATTTATCTGTGCTCTATAAATTTCTTCCTCTTCGGTTCCCCGTAGGGAAACGTGAATAAACAATTAACGTATAAAGGTACGTTGCTTTATCCGCGAAAAACGTCTTCTGAGTTAGATGAATTTGTCCAATTTTTCTAGCCCGTCCAGGAAAATTCGACATGGTGTAAGTGTATATGTAGATGAAGGGATAGAGAAAGGGTGTGTGGACAGACAGCGGAAAGTAGACCAGTGGTGAAAAGAGAAAGAAGTGTGGAAGGGTGCAAAGTGATGCTAGAGCCTGGTGACCAGGCCTATCGCTTTTTCTTTTTTTTGTTTTGTAGTTCCATTGTTGTCTTTCATTTTGTTATATATATATATATATATATATATATATATATATATATATATATATATATATATATATATATATATATATATATATATATATATATATATATATATATATATATATATATATATATATATATATATATATATATATATATATATATAATATGGCGTTCAAGCCATTTGTCTTAAAATTAGTTAATGTCTTTGGTTATGATGTGCGCATTTGCTGTTGTGTTGGTAATTGCATAATAATTACTTTTAATGTTTTCTTAGTGTCTTTGTTTTTTCGCATATTTTGTAATGTGTGTAGTTTGTGTATTTTCTTTCTTCGTGGATGTCTTGTTCGGTGAGTTTCAGTCTTCATCGGTAGATTTTAGTCTTCATCGGTAGGTTTTTGTCTTCATCGATGAGTTTTGTCTTCATCGGTGACGTTGGTCGAAATCGGTGAGGTTTCACAGCTAGGTTAGCTTTTTCTTGGTTTTGGGTAAAAAAAAACGTCTCTATCATCATGCGTAGAATGGCACTTCTGCTCCGCCAGCTAAAACCCTGGCGGAGCTTGGAAATCTGGCACGACTTATTGCTCTTCTATTCTGGTCATCATCGATTTCATCGTCCAATTAACGGTTGACCTTTTCCAGCATATTCCTTGTCCGTTCTTCTATGGCAACGTTAATGGGACTTAACCCCACCTCCCGGTGTAGCTCTTCTTGGCGTCTTCTTTCTATTCTGCGTGTACCTGTAATTAGGTACGTGCATTTATTCTGCACCACCTGTAGTCTTCTCTTCTGTGTCTTTGAGACCACGAGAGGGCGGAAGTGGGGTATAGCAACGTCGATCTTACAAAAGCATTGTAGATCTTTTTCTTGTTGCTTTGGCGAAGATTTCTGAACCTATATAGGGTCTTGACTGCAGCAGTGGCCTTGGTAATTCGTTCTTGGACGTGCTTCTTGTTATCCGGATGAGGTAATCTTAATTCCGAGTACATTGCACTCAGTGATGTAGGGATATCATCTATCCCCCCCTCCCCTGACGTCATAAAGTAGTCTCCTGCCTATGGGGACTACTTTGAACTTTTCCTGGTTGGTGCGGATTTTCCACCGGGCCTCGTATGTGTTAAGATTTTCAATTTCTGCTGCTGTCATTCGAGCTTGCCAAGGCGCACACCTCCATAGACAAGTGATTATCTGGGTGAAATCATCGCCGAATTGAATGTTAAGGCAAGTGGGGCTTACAAGGGCTGGGACATCCGCGGTGTAAATCAAGTAGAGAGTGGGGGGACAGGCACCCCCCCGCTCCGAGAGGCCCGCAGTGAGCGGAAACTTTGGTCCGTCCGTGTACCCTAAATTGAAGTACGCAGCTCTCTCCATGACATAGTCACAGAGAGGTTTTTTTAAGTTTTCACTCAAGCCCAGTCATAAGATGTTGTACTGCATTCCACGTTGCCACACCTTATCAAACGCCTTTGATACATCCCGACAAACAATGTCCACGTAACTCTTTTCCCGTTTTGCTTGGGCTAGCTTTTCCGTGATGACGTTAATCGCCATCTCCGTACTTCGCTTCCTCCTGAACCCGAATTGATATGGGTTGTAGAGGGACTTCTCCTCCAGTTGAGACACCAGTTTTCTGTTGAGGATCTTCTCGAAGAGCTTCCCGCCAAATTCCAGAAGTGAAATTGGCCGATAGCTCTCCTTCAACGTTAGGTCCTTTCCGTGCTTAGGCAAGAAGATCATCTTTTCCGTTTTATAAGCATCCGGAAAGTATCCCGTGTTCAGACAGGCGCCAGGGCAATTCACAAATCGCTACATTATAATAGTATTTCTACGTGAACATAAGTATTAAAAAAATTGGCCAATCATGGCGCGGGGAATTTTTAAGGAGAAACTAAGCGCTACAAGAAACATATAAAATTGGAAGGCTCAGATTGCCAAATCAAAGACTGCTTTGGTTGGCTTAGCTCGTCAAATTCTCATTGCTCTCGTGAAGACTGTGTTAGTGCCTAAATTTTTATCGCACTTAGATTTGTACGTTAGTACCACGCGTTTGGTGAATCTATTTGGATAACATTTGGCGTTGCTGTTAAGAAATTCATTTACGATTTTTTTGCATTAAAATTGTGAAATTTTTCACTTGGTTTCGTGCGCCCGTGGCGAGAAGTGAACTTGTTTTCCCCCTGCCCCTCCCAGCTCTTCATCGAGTCTCCTTGGTCGGACAACAACCTGTAAGCATTCGAAAAGCGCCCTACACGGAAGGTAAAGTGTCATTTAAAAAGCTATATTTTGGGCGACTGGGACACCTTTCCTGGAAACTCTCTTTTTCTCTAAAATGTGGTGCTAAAGTCTCTCTCAAACTACACACACGCACACATACAAACACACACAATTACTCCATGGGGAATTTTGGTTGAAGCTTAATTTTTCCAATCCTCACATATGAGGATATGGAAGGATAAATGAGGGAGACCCGGCGGATACCACTGAAGACCCTCTCCGATGGCCCCAAGCCTGATCGGGGAAGGGTTTTCGCTCAAATTTATGGGGATCTAGGAATTGCGCTCGTGAGACTAATCGATACTCATAATGGATACGCAGCTATTTGCTCAAAGGAGAGTGATTGCGAAGCACTCACCTCTCTTAGAGCAGCAGAATGCCTAAAGACACTAATCCTAAAACCTCACACACTATCGCAAATTAAGATATACAGAAGCATTATCCTTCGCCGCCTCGATCAATGGGTTGGGGGGTACACCATTGAAGAGATTCATGTGAAGGTGGAAAAAAACACACCTGGGCGAAAGTAGCTGAAATCATAAAATTTAATGAGTACACACACGTATTCAAAATAGTTTTTGTGATACGGCAATGGCGGTTTAGGCTACGGAGGGAGGTATACTCCTCTTTAACGTCCGTGTCTGCCCTGAGCATATCTAACGCGATGAGTTATCGACCTCCAGATGTGTTTCAAGGGCTATAAATACGAAGAGCACACCACGGCCTCCTGCCCCAGAGGGAACGTTCTTTTGTGCTATATTTGTTCGTCAGATGCACATTCTTGGAGAAGCTGTAATAGCACCTCTATGAAGTGCCTGAACTGTGCAGGAAAACCTAAGACGCTCTCCATCGCTTGCCCAGTCAAAAAAGAACTTTTGAAGAGAAAAGTTAGTCAAAAGAAACAGGAAGAGGAAAATAAGGCGAACGTCACGAACGAAAACTCTACGAAAATTATGTGTTGCATCTATTATGCTCACATTGTAAATCTCTCCTCCCTGTAGTTCTTTGCGGATGAACTTAATAGAATGCTGACGCATAATGAAATGGAGAAGATGTGGTTTCCTCCAAACCCACGGTCGAAGGAGATTCTTAAGGTTAGTCTCAAACCCCAGTGCGAAACTAGTTGCCAGAAGCTCCCCACCCCCAGCAGTTCCCCAGCTCTCTCCAGGGATCCTAGGATCCAGGCTCAGGCAGCAAAGGAGGCAAAAACACGCACTGAGAAGCAGAACGACACACAAATTGCACAACAAACAAACTCAATCACACACACACACACACATAGGTGGGCGCGATAACCGATAAACCAGTAATCGATAAATCCCAAATTATAATACAATATTGATTATTGACTATATATAGCGTTATTTTATAATACAATAGTAAAAATATTTTAAGACTGTTTCTTAGTTTCTTACCTGGTGAGGCTTTCCTTCATCTCCTCATAGGTTTTGAGGATCCTCCTCACAGCTCGAACCTACATATTTCTGCCTCCAAGGTACGCGCGGCTCGCCCCTGTGCTAAACTAGAACCAAAAACTGAACTGAAATTATCGATTATCGCTAGTTTGGAACCAAAGGTATCGGCGATACCGATTAATCGATAACGCGGAAAAAATATCGGAAAACCCGATATCGTTATCGCGATAACGTCCAACTATGCACACACAGATGGATAATGAGGTTACGGCGACTGAGACAGCAAGACCTGAGAGGGGGCGGGGCACGCTCGCCCCAGTCACGGAAAGCCTCACAGCCTCAGAGACGTCCGAGATCGTCCTCTTCTTGTAAGGGGGAATCTAGGCAAGCTTACCATTCGAGAAAAATTAACTTGAAAGTATTCGTTGCCGAATGGTCCCCTTTACCTAAGGAGATGGATGTCCTTGATGTATCAGAAGGAGTAATATCCGGAAGAAACAAATGGGAATTCACCTCGGACGACTGCAGTGAAAAACAAATCGAGGGCGCTTTACTCCAAGGCTTGATCAAACTGGCACCTGAAACCTTTATTATTCTAACAGACGGCGAATTCAGAAAAAAACGTACAGGAAAAACAATCACGCCACCAAACACTCCACAAGGACCTAAACTCGTAAGAGAATTAGTTCAAAAAACAACACGGCCGCAAACAGGAATCTTTAGTGAACAAGACAATGGAGACATTAAAAATATTACATTTTAACTCAGACGGTTGGATGAACAAAAAATACTATACGGTAACGTTATACGACAATGTGACCCAAACATTATATTTATCTCAGAACATGAGATGAATGACACAGACAGGATAAAAAATTTCCCTTACGAAGTCTTAACCAAAAATCACAGCGGATAACGTTTTGACGGATGCGCGATAACTATGAAAAGAGGTCTTGACTTCAGATCAAAAAGTGGACTCGATGCGTCATACCTTGCTGTTGAGGTCTGTACGGCAGTGGGCTCCCTGGTCCTGGCAACATGGTACCAGCCCCCAAGGAGAGGGTATTTGCTCCTTCACAACTTTCTGCAACTTTGTGGTCATGGCAGAACCGTTCTTTTTGCCGGCGAACTCAATGCGAGGAGTGCTGCCTCAGATTACACGTCGACCAACCCAGCAGGCAGGAATCTTGAGACACTTATTGAAAGGCAAATTATGACAAGAATTGGACTAAACTTCCCCACATACATTACACACAGAGCAGCAACAAAACCAGACACAGTGCTCACTAGCACTGTGCTCCCCTACAACTACTTCATTGAACCGGGACCTCCTATCCTTAGCAACCACCAGGTTAACCTTATTAAGATCTCAACCTCCCCCATTCAAGTCGCTACCCCAGAACACAAGAGCTACGCTCAAGCCAACTGAGATACTTATAAACGACTCCTCGAAAATTACAACCCTGGCCCCTTAATTAATGCCACTCTAGAAGAGATTGACGAGGAGTTGGATAAAATTAATGATAATTTATTAAAAGCCGATAAGGAAGCCATTCCCCGAGTTAAATAGAAAACTACTCCTGGCCCTTCTTGGCCTCCTAGAATGAAATCCCTCGCGAGGGAATATGGGGAACAGATCAATGAAGTAAACCTCACTGTCCCCAACATCACTACGCACAGACGAATACGAGAGATATGCGACGAATTAATGACTCTTATTGTGACCAACAGAATGTACTTTGGAGCAATTTGATAGACGGAATAAATATAGAAAACGACTCACGTACATTCTGGCAGACAGTAAAAAGACTAAGAGGCGGACAGACACAAAGTACCATAAAAATTACACGTGACAATACCGAAATTATGGAAGAGAATGATAACTTTGATTTAGACTTCGAAGACGGAATAATAAACGATTTGAACGACCAGATACAGAAGCCATCCTCACCATTGTGTATCGCAGGAAAGGGACATGGAGGGACTCGGCGGTAGAATCACTGACGAAGAACTCTCGGAAACCTTAAAATCCTTTCGTCAACGAGCACCAGGGCGGACAGGACTGACAAGGGAGAATTTTATTCGATCCCCGCCTAACATCTTATTGAGGCTCATGAATATCATGAATGCGTGCCTGAATGTGGGTTACTTCTCTGACTGCTGGAAGGTAGTAAAAATGAATTTGCAGGGAAAGTCTTGGAGAAAATATTGGCCAACAGGGTGAATACGTTCCTCGAGTAAAATAATTCTCACAACAACCAACAACATGGCTTCCGAAGGAAACGAGGAACGGACACGGCGCTAGCCGTGATCACCGAGAAGTTGGCAAAGGTAAAAGAAGAAAGACGCCACGCAAATCTGGTACTCCGAGACGTCAAAAAGGCCTTTGACAAAGTATGGAGGAGAGACCTGTAATACAAGATCCTACAACTGGGCCTCAATCTCATACTTGAAAGGATTCTATGCGACTACGTAATGGAGAGGATGGCGTTTCTGAACATCAAGGATTTCAAGGGCCCCGAGTTCGAGTTCGAGGCGGGGGTGCCACAAGGAGGGTGTATAAGTCCCCTGCTCTATAATATATACACCATCGACCTTCCCCAACCTCTGACTGAAGGTTCGTTGTACGTCCAATTTGCGGACGATCTAACGATGATCTGTACGACACCTTATCGGAATGTGAATTAAATGGCACAGAGTACGGCGGTATAAATCGAAAGCATAAACGCTTTCGAGAGAAGATGGAATATATCTACCAATGCCCAAAAGTTCCGTGTAATTCCACTATTCCGACGGACCCTCGCAGACATCCCTGTGGGGAGTGCATGCATCCCATACCGCACAGAGGGTACGGTTCTGGGACTCCGTATTACGACTCGTAGATATGGGAGTCATGTAGCTAAAACTACATCGAATGCAGAGAGGAACTTGGGGGAACTTTTCGAGGTCCTAAACCTGAGTACCTCCAACAAACTAAAAATCTATAATGCATGCATTCGATCAAAACTTCTGTATCTGTAGGTCCCTATAAACGTCTTTCTTAATTCCTTAAACTGTAAAAGGTCCAAAATAAGGCTGTCTATATTATAACGAGAACTCGAAGGAGAGAGTGGAGAAGGCAAAGTGACCTCCATGGTGAACTGGGGATAACCCCTATAAACGTGGGGCTTCACCTGATAGCAAGCAAGATATAGGACAAAGTACACCGGCACCTTCCTCCCTAGTTTCTACTCGAGCACATGGACTTTGATGACATAGGAGACGCAAAAACTTTTATAACCAGCAGACTACTCATTGACGATGAAGTAGACCTAAGGTTCACTTATATTTTCGAAATCCCTTTTCAATAATTTAGTAAAGTGCTAAGTTTCTAAATTTCCCCTCAAATTTTAGCGCGATTAACTTGTCAAAAATATCAAAAACAAAAAAAAGTAAAAGATAGACAAAATAATAAAAAACAAATCAAAATCAGGGTGTAAACAACCCAGATAAGAACATAAAAAGTCTTCACCAAAAGCAGTAGGGATCCAAACACCCTCTGCTACAAAGGCTTGAATGCTTTATATATATATATATATATATATATATATATATATATATATATATATATATATATATATATATATATATATATATATATATATATATATAAATATATATATATTTATATATATATATATATATATATATATATATATATATATATATATATATATATATATATATATATATATATATATATATATATGATAAAAATTAATGCAATATCGCAAGAAAAGATGAGGAATTAAACCACATTCTCCGAAGACAATTTAATTCAGAACAGTTTCGGTGTATCTCACACCCTTTTTCAACTGACACTGAATAGAAAATATTAGAAACGTGCTTACATACATAACACGGGGTCAGGTCGTGAAAGATCCCCTCTTTTTTCCCCCAATTCCCTACTTGTGGCTAATCAGGGGGGTTGTTAGGCCTAAACATATTGAAGGGCTGTCATTTCACTATTTTGTTTATTTGATTTCGTATTACAGGATTAAAAGAAAATTGACACTCAGATAGATTTAAATTAGGAACTAACGATATCAAGTTCGATTCTACGATTCTTTTCTTAACATAATTAGCCGAATTAAATACCATTTTACTTCCATTGAAATCGATTGAATGATTCAAGTCTATAACATGGCAAAATATTCCACTGCTTTTGCTGCACACTCTAATATCTCTTTTGTGTTCGTACAATCTCTTGTCTAGATTTCTCCCCGATTTCCCTATATAAACTGTATCGCAATCGTTGCATGGTTTTGCATATACTCCTATGTTATGATGTTCTTTGGGTTTCCTGGCAATCATCAATTGGTTTAAAGAATTATTATATTTAAAGGCTAGATTAATACCCGCTTTTACAAATATGTCCTTTAAGCTATTTAATGTATTATTAAATGGTAATGTTATACATTTGTTGAAGTCATTAGTGCGGGAAGGCTTATTACCGTAGAATGTTTTCCTAGCTGCAAAATGGGCAGACGATATGAACCAATCGGGGTAATACAAATTAGAAAAAATGGTCCTGATAATGACAATTTTCTCATCTAAATAGGAAGGATGACATATTTTATATGCTCTAAGGAAAATGTTAGAAATTACCGATTTTTTAACAGTATTATCGTGAAACGAAAAATAATGTATATAGGCATTCGAGTGGGTTGGTTTCCTATAAACGTCAAGTTTTAATTCATGGTGATCTTTATTAATGAGGACATCTAAAAAGGGTAATCTATTATCATATTCCCATTCATATTTAAATTTGATGGAGACATGCAAATTATTCAAATTATTAAAAAAGTTATCAAAATCATGACCATTAGGCCATACAGAAAATACATCGTCAATGTACCTTAACCATATTTTATGGTAGGGGGAGAAATTGTGGGAAGGAGTTCAGTCTCAAAATATTCCATGAAGAGACATGCCAATATCGGAGATAAACTATTTCCCATACAGCTGTGTATAATGTTAAACGGGTACAGACTTGGAAGAAGAAAATTGGAAATTTTTACGCTCTGCAAGAAGTCGTAGCCGGCAAAGGCGGTAAAGCCAAGGGAAATTTTGAAAACGCCAACCAGCTTTGCCAACTCCTTACGGGGAGCAGAATAATAACCTTTAGAAGAGAGACACACAGACGACAAATGCCTGGCTAAGTCCCCTTGCAGTCCTCCCCCCCCGGAACAGGGGGACAGAGGCGAACTGAACTGACACTCATTATTCTCGCCCCAACTATGTCCGTCCACTTTGATAGACATAATTGGGGACGTAAAGGGAAGCAGGTTTGAGGATTAGCCCACTGTAGAACTCTACGGAAGAGAACGCCCGGTTACGAGGCGATGCTGAAAGCTTTGGGGAAGAGTTCGCTCTAATCTCTGAGGTTAGTTTCCGGCCAAGATCACAGGGGGACATACAACCGTCCCTGTGCAAGTTGGAAGCAGCATCGATAACCAAACCCCAGACGGGGCGGCACCCCCGGGTGGTGGTAGTTGATTCAATCACCACCCATCATTAAGTCCGCCACATATCATCCGTCTGAGGGGCCTCCCCGGGTACATTCATCCACCATTCATCCACTCCATCCCACAGTTCATGTTCGCCGACGTTCTCGTGCAATGGGGGGGGGAGGGGGCTGCCCGCAATAAACAAACCCAATCAACAAATCGACAAATTCGCCAAGAACAAGGATCATTATTGAAGACTAAAAGGAATATCAAAAAAGAACAGATAACAGGAAGAAAAGCGGCCCAGGGGGCCCCCCCCCCGAGGGGAAAATGGAGCCTAATGGGACAACAAAGATCCCGCTACGCATCATCAGTGGTAGCGTTAGGCCAACACGGGAGAAGGTGTTTGAGGTGGTCTTCGGGAAACTGAAGATCGCCATGCTCCGCCTGCTCGAAGTCCCCACTGGTTATGTGGCGGTCTGTGAAAAGGAGAAGGACGTGGAGGGAATCACAAAGGAGGAAGCAGTGGAAACACTGCGTGAAATAGGCCTTCAGCCTGCAATTCCTCCACAAATACAAACCCACAGAAGCGTGGTGTGTAGGAAGCTGGACCCGTGGATAGGCCGGCATACCAAAGAAGAAATTAAAGAGGAGATAGCCAAAAACCAATCATGGGCTAAGGTTGCTGAAGTCATTAAGTTTTGGAATAAAAAAGATAATACGGAATACACACATGTATTCAAAATTATCTTTACGGACACTACAATGGCCCAAAAAGCTAAGGAGAGCGGGCTTCTGCTCTTCAACGCTAAAATCAGCGGAGAGCAAATAGAAAGGGAGGAATTCACTCCCGTTCAATTCTGCTTCCGCTGTTATAAGATGGAGAGCCACGCCACAGAAGTCTGTCCAGAACCGCAAGAATTATGTTCGAGGTGCAGCGAGGCGGGGCACCACTGGAAAAGCTGTAGTAGCCTGAGGGAAAAGTGTGCCAATTGCGGCCTGGGACATCGTTCCATGGCCATGGCCTGCCCTCTGAAAAAGGAAATAATCAAGAACAAGGTTCAGAAGAAGAAGGAAGAACAAAACAGGAGGCAAAACACTTCGTATGCTCAGGCAGCGAAGGCAGTCCTCACTGAAACAGAGGCGAGAAAAACATACCTGAGAATAGAAAATGAGAACTCAACAAAGATACTGACATGCATACTGTATGCGCATGTCAGAAACTTAACCAATCCCGGGACTTTTGCCAAAGAATTGAACCAGATGCTGGCAAAAAATGGCATGAGTGAGATGTGGTTCCCAAAGAACCCACCATCGGGGGACGTGCTCCAGTTGCAAATGGTCCCAAAAGAGTCAAGCAACAACAAAGAAGAGACAGCGAAACAGACCAACAAAGAGGCAAGAAGGCCGGATCCCAGGATCGAGGCCAAGAAAGAGAGAATGGCTGCCACCAAGACAGTCCAGCCAAAGGCACAGAGCGCAGAGAACCCGAAAGAAGAAGAGACACCCGACACCACGGACTCCTCGGACTCAGAGGGTTCTATCTGCGAAGCTAAAGCCACAAAAGCAAAAAAGATTAAGAACAAGAAGATAGATGCAGATAGGATTAACCTATACCTATACGCATCTGAGCAGTTCCCATTCCCGAAGGATGGGGATACAAATAAAATAAACGTGGGCATTAAGAAGAAATTTTACAAATGGGACTATGATGCCCAATGCGAAGAGGAAACGGTGGAAGAAGCCTTACATAGTCAATGTATTGCCTTCCATCGCGAAACCTTCGTGGAATTATCCCAGGCAGAGTTCAAAAGAAAGAGAAACGGGAAAAGGAAGTCAACCACCCGTAAGCACTAAAGACATCCACACAAGCCAGAACAGAGAATGGAAAACCAAAACAACAGGTTAAGGATATTAACACTCAACAGTAATGGATGGGAGGGGAAAGCCACGGCGTACGGCAACATATTCCGTGTGCTAGATCCCGACATCATACTGATTACTGAGCATGGTATCGATACGACCAGTAAGCAGTTGAAGATACCAGGCTACAGAGTGATATCTAAGAACCATTCTCAAAAGAGGTATGACGGTGTTGCCATTGCCGTCAGGAGGAACTTGTCGTTCAAACGTCTTCCAGACATGGACGAATCCTTCGTGGCGGTAGAGCTGCATACATTAGTAGGCAAGCTCATAATAGCGGCGGCATACCAACCACCTCGACGCAGATACCTCCCTCTGACGAACCTCTACACCCTGTTTGGCCACGGCAGGATGGTATTCCTTGGGGGAGACCTCAACGCCAGATGCCGAACGGCTGGCTACGGGAACACAAACGAAAGAGGTCACAACTTGGAAATGATTATGAGAAGGAAAAAACATTCAGCGTATAGGACCGGATTTTCCGACCTATTTCACCGTAAGGTCCGCTACGAAACCTGACATAATCATGACAAGTGATGGCTTGCCTTTCAATTACCGTAGTGAGCCGGGCCCGACAATACCCAGTGATCACATACCGATCTTGACGACCATTTCTCTTGCACCAATTCAGCTCCCGATACCACTTCTGAAAAGCTATGCTTCGGCCAACTGGGAACGCTACAAGGAAAACCTTGCTAGCTATGTACCAGTGGGCCTCGACGGAGCGAGTCTGGAGAGGATCGACGAGGAGTTGGAAGCGATTACTGCCCGCATCATCGAAGCAGATCGCGAGAGTGTACCGATGAAAAGGTACAAAACTCTCCCCCAACCCAGATGGTCTGAGGAAATGAGAGAGATCGCTAGAGTGCACAGGGAGGTGTATGAAGAAACGAGGAGAGAGGGTGTTAATCGGGAAAGAACAACGCTGCTAAGACGCCTGAGTGAAGAACTTAAGCAGACTATCAACCAGCAACAGGCTGAAGTCTGGGACAGTCTGATTGAGAAAGTTGACAGCGAAGTTCGACCCGATGTGTTCTGGCGACTTGTGAACAAGTTGAAAGGTCTGACAAGTAGAGAAAAGACCCGCATTAAGGAGGGCGATGACTACTTGGAAGACCCGGCGGATTTGGAGGAAAGATTCCGCAACTTCTGGCAAAATATCTTCAGGATAACACCAGAGGAAAATGCGGAATTCGACCAGGAATTCGAAGGCCAACTGATGGAAGAACTAAATCAGAATGTGCATCGAACTCTACCACATGCCTATGTCGACGAAGGGAGGAATATGGTTGACCATGGCCGGCCAACTACACCGGAAGAGGTCATGGCGGTCATTAAAACCTTCAAACAGAAGGCACCAGGCTGGACGGGCATCACCAGAAATAATTTGGTACATGCCCCCCGGCAGATCATTCAGGGAATCACTAACATCTACAATGCTTCCCTGAATACGGGCTACTTCCCAGACGGGCTAAAGATAGCTAAAATTATCTTTATACCCAAAGGGAGGAAGCCTGATCAACTGGTGGACTACAGGCCAATATCCCTCCTGGAGATAATAGGTAAAGTCTACGAGAAGCTTCTGGCTAACAGGTTACAAGACCAACTAACCGAGCTAGAAGCCCACAGCTCTCAGCAACACGGGTTTCGCAAGAGAAGGGGGACGGATACTGCCCTTGCCCTTCTCACTGAAAAGCTTGCCCGATGTAAGGCCGAGAAGAAATACGTAGACGTGGTGATGCGAGATGTGCAAAAGGCCTTCGATAAGGTTTGGCTACGAGGCTTACAACACAAGATCCTAAGCCTCCAGCTGAACCCTACCCTGGAAAGGGTCCTCTGCGACTACATCATGCGTAGAAAAGCCCGAATTTCCATCGAGGGCTACAGAGGACCCGAATTTCAACTTGAGGCGGGTGTTCCACAGGGTGGCTGTCTGAGTCCGCTGCTGTACCTTCTGTACACACTGGACTTACCTGATCCAGTAGGGGAGGATGTGATGTACCTGCAGTTTGCAGATGACATCACGCAAATCGTCCCCAGCTATTACAAGCACGCCGGATATCAAGCAAGGCAGACAGCCATCGAAATCGAAAACATCAATCGATATGAACGAATGTGGAAGATCAAGACCAACCACCAAAAGTTCCAAATCCTACCAGTTAACCGCCGCAAACATGTGGATGTCAGAGTGAATGGCGAAGTTTACCCATATGGTAACAAAGGAAAAGTCCTGGGTCTACAATTTACCTCCAAAGGGTACAAAGGTCACATCAATGACAGAATCTCCCTAGCCAAAATACAGCTTGGCAAACTGTATAGGTTTAAAAACCTCAGCTCCAAAAACCTTAAAAAGCTATACACTGCTCTGGTGCGCTCAACATTAGTGTACCCGGCAGTGGTTATGCAGGCTGTGAGTTCCACCTCTCTCAGAAAAATGCAGAGAGTGCAGATCAAAGCAGCCCTGCTTATAGCTAGGATCGAAAAGGACGGACTACATTCAGCAGACAGTCCTGCACGCAAGAGCAGGACTAACCCCTCTGAATGTAGAACTCCAAAGGCTAGGGAGAAAGTACCTGGGACAAAATCGAAGAGGAAATACTCCCGAATATGAACCAAAACCTAGATATACCTAGAGCAGTAAGAGAACGGGTTAGTAGAAAATCCCTCTTCCCGAGTGGAAGGAACTGCTCCAGAGATTTTGGACAAACATAGTTATAATGATAAACTTAACGAACTTCTTAACGATGTGAACACATATGAAAAGCTACAAAGTGACCCGCTCAATAACAAAACAAGCAATTTCAACAACAAATTGAAGAGAATATTGAAAAGCGCAGATTTAATAAAACAATTCATGAGTACGAACCCTTCACTTCCCTATATTTATGGGCTCCCAAAGACCCACAAAGAGGCATGTCCCTTACGCCCAATCATTTCCAATATTAATTCTCCCACTTATAAGCTCTCCAAATGGCTCGCCAAGCATTTATCTCCAGCAGTTGGAAGAATCTCATCTGCACACATTATGAACACTCAAGATTTCGTTGACCGCCTCAACCACCTGCAATTACCGGATGGAAAACTTGTGAGCTTTGATGTAAACTCTTTGTTTACTAAAGTTCCGGTTGACCAAACCATGGGCCTTCTGCGGGAAATCATGCCTAGACTTAATTTGGATCTTCCCATTTCTACGAGTAAATTTTTCGATTTAGTTGAATTATGTCTCTCTGACAATGTGTTTCGAGTAAATAATGAGTTTTATAGACAAATATTTGGCCTTAGCATAGGAAATAGTTTATCTCCGATATTGGCATGTCTCTTCATGGAATATTTTGAGACTGAACTCCTTCCCAAAATTTCTCCCCCTAACTTTATATGGTTAAGGTACATTGACGATGTATTTTCTGTATGGCCTAATGGTCATGATTTTGACAACTTTTTTAATAATTTGAATAATTTGCATGTCTCCATCAAATTTAAATATGAATGGGAATATGATAATAGATTACCCTTTTTAGATGTCCTCATCAATAAAGATCACCATGAATTAAAACTTGACGTTTATAGGAAACCAACCCACTCGAATGCCTATATACATTATTTTTCGTTTCACGATAATACTGTTAAAAAATCGGTAATTTCTAACCTTTTCCTTAGAGCATATAAAATATGTCATCCTTCCTATTTAGATGAGGAAATTGTCATTATCAGGACCATTTTTTCTAATTTGTATTACCCAGATTGGTTCCTATCATCTGCCCATTTTGCAGCTAGGAAAACATTCTATGGTAATAAGCCTTCCCGCACTAATGACTTCAACAAATGTATAACATTGCCATTTAATAATAAATTAAATAGTTTAAAGGACATATTTGGAAAAGCGGGTATTAATCTAGCCTTTAAATATAATAATTCCTTAAACCAATTGATGATTGCCAGGAAACCCAAAGAACATCATAACATAGGAGTATATGCAATACCATGCAACGATTGCCATAAAGTTTATATAGGGGAAACGGAGAGAAATCTAGACAAGAGATTGTACGAACACAAAAGAGATATTAGAGTGGGCAGCGAAAGCAGTGGAATATTTTGCCATGTTAGAGACAAGAATCATACGATCGATTTCAATGGAAGTAAAATGTTATTTAAATCGGCCTACTATGTTAGGAGAAGAATCGTAGAATCGAGCTTGATATCGTCAGTTCCTAATTTAAATCTATCTGAGGGTCAATTTTCTTTTAATCCTGTAATACGAAAGCAAATAAACAAAATAGTAAAATGTCAGCCCTTCAATATGTTTAGGCCTAACAATCCCCCTGATTAGCCACAAGTAGGGGATTGTTGGAAAAAAAGATTGGATCTTTCACGACCTGACCCCGTGTTATGTATGTAAGCACGTTTCTAATATTTTCTATTCAGTGTCAGTTGAAAAAGGGTGTGAGATACACCGAAACTGTTCTGAATTAAATTGTCTTCGGAGAATGTGGTTTAATTCCTCATATATATATATATATATATATATATATATATATATATATATATATATATATATATATATATATATATATATAACAAAAAATATATTCCAAAACGCAAAGAAAACCAGAGATGCCCTATCACCAGGGGCTTGTCTTTCATTCTACTTTACATTTTCGCTTTTCTATCAATTTCCCCATTTTTCCACACTATTTCTCCTAAAACCCTCTACTACTATATTCCCCACTTTATATGTCCAATGTCCAAACGAAACAAACTAATTTAAAATAAAATAAAAATAAATAAAAGAGGCGAAGAGCCCATCAAAAGAAAACGAAATAAAAAAGTACAAACTAGTGTACGAATAAAATAAAAAATGAACAAAAGAGGCGAAGTGCCCACAAAAAGAAAGAGAAACAAATTAATAATGGACGAAAATGAAAACAAAAGAGGCAAAATGCCCACAAAAATAATGAGGCTAATTAAAGTTAACAAAAGACAAACTTGAAAGGTTAGAAAGCTAAGGCGGAGGGAAAAATAAAATTAAATAAATATATATATGTTTAAAAGGAAGATTCAGACCGGTCTAAAATGCCAACAGTGGGAACACTAGAGGCAAAAAAAATTAAAAAGACAACAAAAGAGAAAAAATATGGTAGTAAAAAGAAGGCGATTCCCTCGCAACCTGGGTAACAAAAACTAATAAAATTCTTCACCCCTATCACACCTACCACACATTTCACCACCTAATTCATCAAAATCAAAATAAAAAAATCTAACTATTTATAGCTCCGACTGCTCTGCTTGCTGGTGCGATCTATTTCTCTGGCAAAGGAGGCAAAGGAAAATGTAAGTTTGAAAACGTGCTTCTTTAACGGCGATCAACTCGGAGAAGCCGAGATGTCGGGAGTATGGTTTCCAGCTGAAGTTGCACGTTAATTGCCGGTTTCTTCATTTAAATAATGACTGTATTTGACATTCGGCTGTACACGACAGAGCCGGTCTCAAACCGATCAATATGGAGATCCAGAGGCTAGGGAGAAAGACATGGGACAAAGTAGAAGAAGAAATACTCCCAACAATCAACAATAATCTAGACATACCTCAATTCAGACAACGCACAGTAGAAAGAACAGCACTATTTCCCAGCGGACGAAACTGTGCAAGAGAAAATATAAGACCCATCTACACCTAACAATTATACAAAAATCGAAACAAGTAAAAGAAAAACAATAAAAAAAGCAATAAACTTTAATAAAAAGAGGCGAAGTGCCAACATTAACTTTATCTAAAACCGAAAGAGGAGAAAGAACAATAAAAAGCATAAAGAAAAAGGAGGCAAAGTGCCCAAGTTAAAATCAAATTAAAATAAAAAGAAGAAAGAAAGAATAAATATTCAACAAAGTTAACTAAAATAATAAGAAAATGAAGATAATCAAATAGCAATAATAAAAAAACGTAATCAAAAAGAGCGAAGTGCCCAAATTAAAATTTGAATTAAAAATAAGAAATCAATAATTAAATAACAAAGTCAACGAAAATAAAAAGAAGAGGAAGATAAACTAACTACAATAACAACAAGCACATATAAAAAAAAAGAGGCAAAGTGTCCAAGTTAAAATTTAAGTAGAAAGAAGACAAAGAATATATAAATAACAAAGTTAAAAAATACAGATAAAAGAGACAAAAATGCTCATATGAAACAAGGAAAAAAATAGTTAGCAAAGAAAAAACTACTTGAAAGGCTTGAAAGCAAAGACGGAGGAACCTAATAAAGGAATAAACAAAAGTTATAAAACAATGGAAAAACCTGACCGTAATATTACTGACGGAGGCTACAAAACTTAAACAGACAATAAGAAGTATGCTAGTGATACCCTCAACACCAGGGCAAACTAGTTAACAATTTCACACCTATGAAAACCTACCACACATTTCATCACTCATTAACTTGAACTTTCTTTTCATTCCGACTCCACCATTCTTCATCGATAAAGGAGGAAAGACACTCTGAAGATGATCGCATAGATCGAAAGAAAGCTCAGCAATTAAAGTCAAGTTTGGTTTTACTAAACACATTTCATCAAAAAAAAGAGATGAACGTAGAAGTTGTTTATTATCTACAAGATGAGCTCAAAAAGATAATAAGAAAAATGGAAAGTTTCCAAAGAAAACTAATAAAGGCGAAATATACTGTGGTCTTTAACAAAATCTGCATATATATATATATATATATATATATATATATATATATATATATATATATATATATATATATATATATATATATATATATATATATATATATATATATAAATATATATCAAAGGTTTAGGAAACTGACTGACTGAGAATTAGTGTTCTTTATGCTCGCAGGTGTGAAGCGAGAAGAGAAGAGTAGCAGATGTGAAGGAAACGCCAGGGGCGCCGCAGCACCCTACACGTGCCCCCACCCACCCACTTCCTCCCCCCCAAACGCGCTCCTTGCAACCGTGCCAACAGGATTCCACCGAAAATGGAACCAGTTTTTTAGAAACTCGTCATCCCTGTTGTTCAGGTGGGGTAGGGTGAGCGGCGAGATCCTCCTATGTTCGTGATTTCAAAATCCTGCCCTCATTGTTATTTACTTTTTCAAAGGAATTTAGAAATTATATCAATTTTACCACCAAATCCTGGAACCAAATGTTTTTGTCAATGTTAATTGCCATCTCCAACCGATTATTTATTCCCTTTTGTTTTATCCTTTATTGTGTGTTCACTGGGACGAGCGGAGTCGGTACTACTTTTCTCATATACTCGGAACGGTTTCGTGCACACAGATTTGTAGACTATTTGACTTTTGGGAGGAGCCAGAGCTCCTTCATTTTATTTGACTCTCTTTGGTGTTGGCCGCACGATCCTCAGCCAGGGGCAGGCTGGCTTACAATCGACGCCTGAGGCTGCTTTCTTTTGGTTTTGGTGTGAATTTTAAAGCAGCCTGGTACTTGTGCCCAAGTACCAAGGGCACAATTGGTAGCAGTCGCCAGATAGGCATTTATAAAAAAAAGTGAGTTTCCCTTCCGTTCTTTCCCCAACTATTAACCGAATAGAAGGCGCTTCGATCTTTCCAACTCTGCATGGCAGCCCACATCTACCATATTCAAGGTATAGTTGTTTTCTGGTAGACTTCCCAAGTGCGGGAAGTCCAGGCTCAACGGTATACACCAATGTTTTGCACACTAAAACACCCTTTTATTTCTCGGGAGAAAGTTCATAATTTGAGTACCATTATTCGGCAGTACGAACTTAACCTCTCTTAACGGAAGATGCACACCGAATGATGGCCCTCGGCTAGGGGCAACTAGGAACTGCACAATTCGCGGTTGAGTCACGACCAGCCGTGACTCACGGTCAGCGACAATGAGTCTTTCATGTTCCGACAACTGAGGGAGGGAGAAGGGGCAGGGATATGGGGTATCTTTAAGATCAACGTTTTATTGTTGTTTTTTTGTTCGAAAGATCGAAAGTTAGATTGTACTAGATTGAAAATTAGTTTGAAATTTGGGGCATATGTTGGATTAAAATTTGGGTTAAAAGACTGAAATTTATGTTGGTGTTAGATGAGAAGTTTGAGAATTAAAGTTTGATTTAAATTTGGGTGAAAATTGGTTAAAAGTGGGGTTGAAATTTAAATGTGATTATTTTTAAGTAGGATTAAAATTTGGGTTGAAAGACTAAATTTTATGCCGGATTTGAAGAGAAGTTTGGATTTTAAAGTTAGATTCAATTTTTTGAGGGGTGGGAAATTTGGCCGAAAATTGGTCAAAATTTAAATAGGAATGTGCTTTCTAAGTTAGAGTGTAATTTTGTTGAAAGTTGTATCTAAATTCGGATTGAGAGTTCGAAATAAGTTGGATTCAATTCGGGATAGGAAATTGGATCTAAGTTGGATGTCACTTTTGGTCGAAACGAGATCGAATTTGCGACTAATTCATGGTCGCATTTTTATACATGCTTCTTTCTTCGATCGAGTTCCACCCAAAAGGTCAGTCATTGGCTATGATTCAAGGAGGTTCGAAGACCGGATTTAACGTCCTCTATTCTTTCGGGGAATCGAACCCATATTTTATCATAGGTTTATCCATTCCTTCTTTTCTTATTTGCTTTAAACTAAGAAGAGAAAATCAACGAAGGAATCACTGCCAGAAAGTTATAACGAGAGGTTCACTAAGAGTGGTGTAGTGAAACGGTTGGGGGGTTTATTACTAGAGGAATCGAAAGAAAAAAAACAAAAACTGGCGGAACTCGGGATCAGAAGGGTGCGCCCATCACCAGAACCCGTCTAAAACAAATTAAAGCAGGGGCCTGGAACGCAGGTAGTATTACAGATGTTAACTACAGTATGGTTGCCACGACACAACCCAACCAGAGGGGGGTAAGGTTCTTTGATATATTAACGACTTGATCTTGGAACAATTAATGAAAATTAACAAAAGAAAGGAAATTCCCGCAACCAACGATGGCATTTCAAGATCTAGGTTGGTGGGGAAACGGGAGGGGGAGGGGGATATTGGAGAGCAGAAAGAGTGAACAGGGGGGAAGGAGCAGAAACGTACAGCAGCAATTTCTCATGCCCACAAGGAGGGTAGAGGGCAACGGGATATAGTATGAACGTCCACGAACAAGCTCGTATAAGGAGCAAGAGAACCCATAAGTACGAACTTGAACTTTTCCTGAGCCCCCCACGACAAATGGTGTAGGGATCGAACCCGAGACCCAGCTTGCATATAGACCCCGTTCGAGTCGAGGTGGCAGGCTGCAGATGGCCTAAAGTCGAACCCGAGTGCAAGTCTGCAGGCCAAGTTGCATATGAACCCCGTTCGAGTCGAGGTGAGAGGCTGCAGATGGCCTAAAGTCAAACTCGAGTGCCAACCTGCAGACCAGGCTGCATATGGATCACGTTGGAGTCGATGTGAGAGGCTGCAGAGGGCCTAAAGTCGAACCCGAGTGCAACCTGCATATGGACTCCGTTCGAGTCGAGGTGAGAGGCTGCAGATGGCCCTTTGTCGAACTCGAGCGCCAACCTGCAGACCAGGCTGCATATGGACCCCGTTCGAGTCGAGGTGACAGGCTGCAGATGGCCTAAAGTCGAACTCGAGTGCCATCTGCAGACCAGGCTGCCATCTGCATCTGATGAATCGTCCGAATCCGGATCACCCTTGCCCCATTGAACCGAAGCGAGTGGCGCTGAGCAGCTGAACAACAGCACAGCGACGTTGACCAATCCACACAATTCTATCGATACATTCCTTCCACTTTCTCTTTCACGCCAGCACACACACACTTTCTTCCGTCCACCCATGCGCTCTATACATTAACGTATTATGTAGGCCTACATAACCCATCCGTGTGCATTGGCGGGAAAACGTGGGGGATGTGCGGAAGTGTGCGATGGGAATTTGATGAAGCGAAAATGCGTGGAAGGTACATACACACGAGCAGTTTGAGGAGGAGATTACTTGGAGCGCGTGTGAGAATGCCCAACTCCACTAAACTTGCCTTAGTTGAGATTTACCTTCACACTTAGGCCAGATCTCCCTGCATAGGAGGGGGGGGGGGCGGAAGTGTAGAGTCAAAGGGCTATTGAACGTTTGAGATGATCAGAACTAGATCACCCGACCGTATAATAAAATAGACATAAAGATCAGTATGACAGGGGCCGATTCTCTTCGGGAGGTGTCCGGGTCGCATTGCGTGTTTTTGACACCAACCAATGATGGAGAAACCTCTCTATACGAAGGGGGGGGGGGGTAAACCGGTTCCACGTCAGGTATATGTAGAGCGAGTGCACCCAGGGTTGGGTGGGGTAGGTTTAAAGACCTCGCTTGAAAGAATCGTTTTTATAGACTCAGGATGGCGCAGTCGATACACTGCTCAACAAAGGTTCTCCGGTGACGCAGGAAGCTGTTCGCAATTTGCTTACGCTACTTTCCTTATTTATGCATTCCTTCGCACCTTTTCCTACACCTCTTTATCTACATTAGTACTCCATCGGCTGGATTCTGGTATAGAGGAGTGTTGTGCTCCGGAGGCGGGAAAGGAAACGATAGCGGTTTTGTGATTGGCTATGTGCATGATCCGTGTGACGCCACTTACTATAAGAAGGTTATTTGGCAAACAGGTTATTTCGATAGCAAATAGATATTCAGAAGTAAAACAGGATTATTTAAAAGCAAATAGGTTATTTCGAAAGCAAAGCAGATTAATTCGAAAACGAAACAGGCTATTCATTACCAAACTGTTTATTTCGAAAGCAAAACATGTTTATTACGAAGAAAGCATGTTATTTCGAAAGCAAAACAGGTTATTTCGAATGCAAACCCTTTATTTAAAAGCAAAACATGTTTATTTAAAAGCAAACTCTTTATTTCGAAAGCAAATCAGATTACCTCGAAAGAAAATACTAATAACATTTGAAATCCTTTTTCTAATGATTTTTACTTCTCCTTTCGAGTGAGCGAGTGGTGGTTCCTGAGGTCTTACCCCTGACCATCCCTAATGACGCCTAGCCAAGGCCCGAGTGATAACACCACTTCAGATTACCGCGAAGTTAAGGCAACTCGCCGGATAGAGTCCCGAATCGAGTTTACTTCACGGAGGCCGTCATACGCTGGAGGTATCCATGGTTCGGAGCCCACTTAAATCAGTAGTTCACCCACTAATAATAATAATAATGTTATTTATATAGGCCTCGAAACGAGTGCAAATAAGACGCCTACTAAATTATTTTTTACTTGCCCTCGTTATTAAGGCCCAGAAAATTCCAGTCAATTGATATAATCTGCATTTTTATTAAAAGGAACATTTAAACCTGCCAAAAGGTATTGACAGAGAGGAAATAAATAAAACTTCTTTTTTTTTAATCCTACTGGGAAATTTGCTCTAAATCGATTCATCATTGCTATTATATGAAGAATGAAAACAAAATTTAAGATTTTTTATTTTGAGTCACCAGAGCGATTCATTTTTGAGCCAGTGGAGTAATTTATTTTAAGTCACCGGAGCGAATCATTTTCAGTCACTAGAGCGACTAATTTTGATTCACCTGAGCGACTAATTTTTAGTTACCTGAACGACTCATTATGAATCGAATGAGTGACTCGTTTTGAGTTATCTCAGTGACTCGTTTTAAATCATTTAACTAAACGATCTATTTGAGTATCTCGAATTAAGTCAATTTAATTACTTTGAGTCATTTATGTAATCCATTTTTAATTATTTAATGACTCAAGTTAAATAATCCTTATTGAGTTATTAAAGTGACTATTTTTGAGTCACTTGACCAAAAGATCTATTATGAAAGTTTATTCTTATATCTCTTCTCTAATATGTGTTCATTAAAAAGGTGTTTTTGTTTTAGGCCGACATTACCACCCGGAAAACTTCAAATTAACTCTGTGGGGGTAATTAAACCACCTTTGGGGAGTCACTGACTTAAATTTTAATAATTTAAAAGAAACCAGAATCAAACACGATTTTAATGGTCACATACCTATAACAATTATCTCGAAACTTTAAAAAAAAAAAATCCAGGAATGTATTTCCTCTTCATATCCACGCACACAGGTACACGTCTACATAGGACATAACAACATAATGAGTCCATCACACGATCATAAACTTCATTCCACAAATGTCCTGCCTTCGTTACAGAACTTTGGGAAGCCCAGGAGAGTAGCATTCCATAAAAGGCTACATACTTAGCAAATATATTCATTCTCTCTAACTACTCCAGTCTCTTTTCCATCTATTTTATTTCCAAAGAAGAACACAAGAACTTTCATCAGAATTGAGCTACAGCTTACCCGAGTGTAAACATCGTTTGCGGTCAGAGCTATATTAGGCGACACCGGGTCTGATTAGTCCCCGGATGGGTATATTTCGGGTCGACTTCAGGACTGCTGCCACATCCTACAGATACCTTTGGTTCGGATCCTCATTTAAACTGGGGCATCCCCTAAGAAATAAAAGACATCTTTGAGTGGTAGATCATTGGTACAAAATCCCCTACCAGTAATTTTACTGGTCCTGACAACTTCACTTACAAATTCTCGTCGAAATGAATAATTATTAATTATTATTAGTTATTAATCGCCAATTCGCATAATTATTTACCTAATTAGGTACATAACCATACAAATCGGCGAATAATAATTAATAGTTATTAATAATTAGTATAGATAACTGAAGATATCTAGAGATTATTAGAGCCAATATGGTCCAATAAAGACCAACTGGTCTACTCTGGGCGCGCGAGAGCGTCAAGAGGTGCCAGAGGTAAAATCGTACCTAAAACTCCTTAAGATCTACTTCTAGGAAAACACCACTCTTCTGGTCACTCGTTTTGACTATTATTCTACCTATCTCGTACCATCTACATATACTTACCGGCGTTACGAAGGTGGTACTTAGTATAATTGGAAGGATCGAAGCGGGTACATAGTTGTGGTTTGGGAAAGAAGGAAAGAGGAACAACAGTAAATGGTAAAACAAAAGGTGAGGTTAAAAGAAAATAATCAGTTGGAGATGGCAATTAACATTGCCAAAACGTTGGATTCCAGGATTCGGTGGTAAAATTTATATAATTTCTGAAACCCTCAGAAAAAGTAAATACCAATGAGGAAAGGAGCTTGGAAGTACCGCCATCAGAGGCTCCTGCCGCTCCAGGGCCCCTTCTCCCCGAAAAATAGTGATAAGAAGGCCCTAGTAACCACAAATCACTAAGCCTATTTGCCCCACAGAGTGTATAGTTAAAAAGCCTATTATAAAAGACCTATGATCTCTTGCAACGGCAATGGACTTATAGCGTCTAGGCATAGGCAAGGGTTCAACCAGAGGTTTCAGTAGCGTCACGAGCTTGTCGCCCATTGGCAGATACACTGAACGCACCCTGCGGTGGTATCTTCACGTGTCATCACACATAGCCAATAAAAAATGCTATCATTCCCTTCCCGTCTTCACAACACAAGATACCGATGGGGTTAATATCCCTTCTGGTGGTGCTCATATCTACATAACTTGATTTGGATTGCTGGTGTCCTCTATGGGAGTATTCATATCCGCATACTCATGGTGCGTGCGTGAAGGAAGAGAGGTCACAACCAATTGTCATTCTCATCTTTATGTGTATTTCATTATCTGGTCAAGCGATCTCGTCCACGACGCGAAGGAAGGATGGCGAAGCTTAGTACTACATAAAATACACATATTGTCTGCGTCCTCTCAATCCACAGTACGTGGATGTGTGTGTGTGTACAAATTCCCTACACACCGGTGACCTCCACCTAACATTGCTTTTCGGACGAGGAAGCTCCGTCTGCCTTCCTGTGGGCACAATGCCCGCCCTAATGAAGGTGCCTGAAGGTGCCTTCAACCTCATAATCGCGGGCCGGGAACATTTGGCAGACGACGCACAGCGCTGGAGGCGGCTCGCACGCCAGCTGGTGCGGCTGGCTGCTAGGCTCACCGCCTGCCGGTACCGCTGCTCTCGTGCGCGCTAATCTGGACAGACAATCACAGCAACACGACAGAGAGATAAGGAAGAGAGCGAGTTAGAGACTAGGACAAAAGATAGAAAAGGGCGCGGCACAATGAAGGCAATCCATGCTGAGAAGACAGAAATAACGCCCAGGGGAAAAAGGTTTGAAATTCTTGGCCGGGACTCGAACCCGGGTTTGATGATTGCCGGTCAGATGCTCTACCGTTACGCTACCAGGCACAGCGACTCTACTTTACCCAGAGTGTTACCCTATCAAACCCAGTATCTCCGTAAGCTTGGAACCTCCAGGGGATTTTTATATCATATTGTGAGCGGCTAAGAAGATATGATATAAAAATACCTTGGAGGTTCCTAGCTTAGGGAGATTATAAGATTATAAAAATGACAGAGCCGGCAAAGACCGTGTGGTTCACTTCTGGGCCAGCTCTGCTTCAAACCACGCCGATGCACTTAAAGTGTGCATCTAAGCGGTTCTTAAACATGTTTATGGTTGTTGATTTAACAACGATCTCCGGCAATTCGTCCACGAGGAAACCACCTTGTTTGAGAAAAAATTATTTGCTATATTTGTTTCAAATCTTCGTTTCTTAAGTGTGTATCCATGGCTTCGGGTTCTTGAGGAAGCGTCAAACTTGAAAAAGGGTTTCAATTTTTACTTTATCAAAATTGTTTAGGATCTTAAAGACTTGTATGAGTTCTCCTATTAACCTTTTCGTCTCGTGATTGCAGGTTGAGTGCTTTAAGTGTGTTTTCGTATGACTTTTGACGTAGTCTGGGTATCATTTTTGTAGCACGATGTTGCACTCTCTCCAACATTTCTATATCTTTCCGCAAATATGGATTCCAAAACTGAATTGCGTACTCCAAATGAGGTCGAACCAAAGATTTGTACAGGGAAATTACTATATTTTCCGATTTGTAGGCAAAATTTCTATATAGAAAACCGAGCACACTGTTTGCTTTCTTGCATGCCTCCGCGTACTGTCTTCCAACTTTCAAATCGTTGCAGACTATAACACCAAGGTCTTTTTCTTATGATACCATTTTCAGCGGCAGGCCTTTTATTGTAGCGCTAAATTCTTCGTTTCCTGCTCCAATGTGTAGTACCTTGCATTTATCAATGTTGAGTTTCATCTGCCAATTTTCTGACCATTCCACAATGCTGTTAAGTCTCTCTGGATTTTATGTTGATAGGCCAGTGTTATTAATTTACCACTCAGCTTTGTATCGTCAGCCAATTTTAAGAATAGGCTCGCTATGCCTTCATCTAAGTCGTTTACATATATTAGAAAAGGCAATGGACCCAGCACTGACCCCTGGGGCACTCCGCCATCTTGTTTGGTGACTATTTATGACTGCTGTACGTTGTTTCTTTTCGTTGAGTCAGTCTTCGATCCACTTCAATACGTTTCCATCGATTCCATGAGCGGCAATCTTCTTAAGTAGACGCTTGTGGGGGACCGTATCGAAAGCCTTTTGAAAATCTAAGTAGATTACATCTGCTGCTCTATTCGTGTCATACTCTTCGATGATGGTTTGAAAAGTTCCAGCAGATTTGTTAAACATGATTTGTTTTTCGTAAAACCGTCCTCTGATTCGCGGATTTGTCTAAATGTTCGACTATTTTCTCTTTTTTAATAGATTCGAGCTATTTTCTGATTAGAGATGTCAGGTTTATTGGCCTGTAGTTGCTTGAGCTTTGACGGTCACCCCTTTTAAAGATCGGAGTAATGTTTGCATTTTTAAAGTCTTCTGGAATGACACCTTCTTTGAGTGATTTGTTGAATATTGTGGTGAGAGGCTTGTTTATCGTTTCTTTCAACTCTTTCAGGTGCCAAGGATGGGTCAAATCCGGACCTGGCGATTTGCTTCGCTTTAAATTTTCGCGTGGGAACCAGTTATTCGCTCAACTTTCTTATGCATTTCTAATAAATATACAGTTATGTTATAAGTATTTCTTTATTTTACAAGTGTTTATTACTTATTACATGTCTTATTATCTAATTAGTTAATATGTGTGTTCAATCTTAGTTCATAGATCCATTGAGCACCCATTTGTGGTTGTTCCTCATTGGGCCTATTTATACTGCAATATGGGTGCCAAAGGCCTACTTTCTTTGCACTTTCGGTGCTACATAACTAAAAATATATTCAGTATACTTTCAGAAATTTCATAGGTTAAGTTGAAAAATACTTTAGAAACACCCCATTAAAATTATATCAAAATCTGTTTATAACTTTTCGAATTGTCAGTTTCGGCCCAATCCTGTTTGCATTCAATCCTTACGGAACCATCAGTGTATTTAAGATGGTAATTTAAGAGAAACTAGAGGATCGCAATACCCTTAGAAAAGGTTATTCTCATTTCAGTGGGTTTTTTTTTTTATTGTTGAACAGTGTTATTATGGCATTGTGCCTGTCAGTCTTCCGGTATCTTGCCTTGTTTTAGACATTCCTTGAGGCGGGGGGCGATTTTTTATCTTGAATCTTATTTTAAAGTAGCCTAGTCATAATCCAGTTTTTAATACGGCGACTAATGCCCAAGTAGGCAGTCGCCAGATGAGCTCTTAAAAAAAAAAGACATTCATTGAAGAGCCAAATTAGTTTGTCCACAATGATATCGCCAGAATATTTCAGCTAGTTCTAAGTGATGTCTTGGCCTGGTGCTTTGTGGCTCTGCAAATGATCGATGCAATTTCAATATCTGATTTGAGAACGGCCGTTACATTATTGGATGTTGCTGGTTGGTTGTGGTTCTGGATGGTGTTCTTGCTTGAGTACAACCCTTGATAGTACTCCTTAGTGCTTTTAGCCATTTTTATCGATCTTGATGAGTGTGCCCTCTTCCTCTTTCTAGCTACTATGTGAGGTTTTCCTTGTTAAAGTCTCTTTTTATCCATTTTATACCCCTTTCCTTCTTTGATGATCTCTTCAACAATAGTTACATATTTTCTGATATCAGGTCTTTGTTTTTTTAATGACCTTGTTTACTTTTGCTAATTAAATTTTTAGTAAGGTGTCTGTGCTTCTTCATTAGGTTTAAGGTTTCTTCTGAACGTTTATTGTTGTTCTTATTTTGGGTTTCCTTTTATTTTTCAGCAGTCTTTGTCATGAGTTTGATCAAATTATTGTTCATTGCTTGAATATTGCTGGAGTTGCAAAGGGATTAAGGAGGTCTACTGGGTATGCTCTGTGAAGATGGCACTGGAATACCTGAACGAGTTTTCTGGATCTTAATGGGCTATTTTTTAATGGAATAACTTTCTGCTCTTTTTCTGAAGGTTCATTTTTGGTCGATATCTTGTCATCACTATGGTCACTGATTTTGATTTTATTGATGACTTGGAAATTATTGATGGTGATTTTGTTTTAGCGATGACGTATAACTAATTTAATTGTATAACTCATAATTTGGGCTTCTTCAAGTCCATTTTTTGACTCTGCTTTTTTTTAACAGTGTTAGGAATTTTAGGTCTTGTGCCAGTGTAAATTTAACAAGATTTTGCCCTCTTTCATTTCCTTCCCCCATTGACAACTTCCCCATGCATGACTCATTATCTTGCCCGACCTTTGCACTAAAGTCTATCATGAAGATGTTAAAATTTGTTTTGTGTTGGTTTAGGCTTTTCCTGATGTCGTCATAGAATCTACTTCTTCTTCTGTATTAGCACATGTCTGTGCGTACAGTTTGACTATTTTGAGGTTGTACTTCTTAGAGACTCACTCTCCTATGCACATACTTATATAAGTAAATTATATATAATACAATAAGTAAATTATATTCAAATAAACCTAATTCAAAACCCATTCTTTTTATACAAAGCCTCTTCATTCTTTCTAATCAATGAAAGTGTTGACTAAATTTAAGTCCACTCCGATGAATAAATACACTGTGTCCATTTAATTTTGTCATAAAGAATTGTTACCATCGATAACCTTGCGTATCCTACATGAAAGTTTAATAACCTCATAAATCTGTAATAACTCGCGTAATTAATCCATTTTCGTTACCTTATGGAATTAATACAACACCAAAATTCAAACGCTTCCGCGCATCCTTTTGAGAGTAGGGCTAAAACTTAACGCTCCTCAATCGCTCCTGGGTCAAACAATGCCTCGTTGGTTTGGGAGTCGATTTAGGCTTGCAATTAGATGTCTTCAGTCTCGCTAAGTGGTTAGGAGGCCATAACAGGGAGAAAGGTGAATGCGACAATACAGGGAAATAATCTATAGAGTTTTGCAGGCAAGTCGTATGGAAAGCTTCTGGTTTCGCTTGTAAGAATGGGTCCAGCGGCTCTTTTGTAAAGCTTTTGAAAGTGAAAGAATGCATAAGGACAGTCAGAATGGTGTGAACGTAGTTTTGTATCAGGTTAAAGAATAAAAAGTATCTAATTTTAGAGCAGATAAGAGATGTGTATAATATATATGCTGGGTTCATAGAGCTGAAGAAAGTGGATGTTCGTGTAGATAGGAAAGCGTTCTGATGGGCTTAGGGAATGTGTAGAAAGAGTATTAAAATATTAGATGGCGTGAAAATTTTATATATTGAAAGTAAAACTGACTTCAGGTGAAATAAAGCCAGAGTAATTAGTTTGACATACGAAAAGATGTAAAAAAAAAAAGGATGTGTGATGTCTTCATGGTTAGAAAATATCTTTATGGATAAAGTGCTGAAATAAATATAAATCTGAATAAAGGAAACGATAAAAAATGGTAAGGAAATGGTTTGTATATATGTATGTCGATGAGCTGATGTTAATGGTGGAGTGAAGTAGTTGGAAATATTGATCGGAGTCTTATAGGGTATGTGTGAGCAGAAAACTATAAGTACATGCAACAAAAAGAGTAAGGTAATGTTTGGGGTGAAGATGGGGCGGAACGAGATGTGAAATCCGATGGTGTCAACCTTGAACAGATGAAGCAGATTGCCACCACAAGGATTTGTTTGGTATGAAAGTTTCAGGGGAAATCGTACCATCAGTGAATGCTACTGGTTTTGGTGTAGAATGTGACAGGAAGTTAAATGAGAGTATGATGGTGTTAACTTGAGTGTATTGGAGTATGTAATATGGTATGTATTATGGTATGTAAGGATGAATAAAAATCGCGATTGAGAGTCAAGAGTGTAATGGGAAATTCAAAAGGTGTGAACGTGGTAGTAGCTGCAAATGTTCGGAAGTGGTATGAACATCACAGAAAATGGTTGGAACTAAACCTGTTGAGAAATATACATAAGGGAGTAGTGGTAGAGCGAAGGGTTGGAAGACCGTGTAAAAGATAGGTTTATTATGTAATTGAGTGACTGAGAAGGAATTGGCCGACCGAGGGATACCTGAATGATATCTAGTATGATGGGTGTGCATGGTGGAGGTTTGTAAAGAGGCGTGATCGGAGTCTGCACATAACCTACCATCATCATGAAATGCCAATTTGGTAGTTGACCTCATACAGGTTGTTTATTTGTTTCTAGTTTGATATGAACCAAATAATGGTCATAGCTCGAATTGAGAATATCCTCAAATCTTCAATATAAATGTGGCAAAATCAAGTGTGTCCGTAATTATGATGGTTAATTGTTGATGACAATTATTAACTTCTGCTACATTAAAAAAAAATGTCCTAAGGAACATGATGACTCCGCTAGACGCTGCCAATGCCCTCAAGAATGGAGGAAACAGATAAGAAAAGTAAATTAAAATGTGAACAGAACATCGCGAAGATTAGTGCCCATTGGGGTCAGTTGTATGCATCCATATGAACGCCAATTAGTCTACCGAATGATACCAGCGGAGCCAGTCACCTTCTTTCTTCTCGTTTAAATCTTTTCTATCTACCTTCTTTCTTCTCGTTTAAATCCTTTCTTTTTACCTTCTTTCTTCTCGTTCAAATCCTTTCTTTTTACCTTCTTTCTTCTCGTTTAAATCCTTTCTATTTACCTTCTCTCTTCTCGTTTAAATCCTTTCTATTTACCTTCTCTCTTCTCGTTTAAATCCTTTCTATTTACCTTCTTTCTTCTCGTTTAAATCCTTTCTATTTACTTTCTTTCTTCTAGTTTCAATCCTTTCTATTTACCTTCTCTCTTCTCGTTTAAATCCTTTCTATTTACCTTCTTTCTCCTCGTTTAAATCCTTTCTTTTTACCTTCTTTCTTCTCGTTTAAATCCTTTCTTTTTACCTTCTCTCTTCTCGTTTAAATCCTTTCTATTTACCTTCATTCTTCTCGTTTAAATCCTTTCTATTTACCTTCTTTCTTCTCGTTTCAATCATTTCTTTTTACCTTCTCTCTTTTCGTTTCAATCCTTTCTATTTACCTTCTCTCTTCTCGTTTAAATCCTATCTATCTACCTTCTTTCTTCTCGTTTAAATCCTTTATATTTACCTTCTTTCTTCTCGTTTCAATCCTTTCTATTTACCTTCTTTCTTCTCGTTTCAATCCTATCTATCTACCTTCTTTCTTCTTGTTTCAATCCTTTCTATTTACCTTCTTTCTTCTCGTTTAAATCCTTTCTTTTTACCTTCTATCTTCTCGTTTAAATCCTTTCTATTTATCTTTTTCTTCTCGTTTAAATCCTTTCTATTTACCTTCTTTCTTCTCGTTCAAATCCTTTCTTTTTGCCTTCTTTCTTCTCGTTTAAATCCTTTCTTTTTACCTTCTCTCTTCTCGTTTAAATCCTATCTATCTACATTCTTTCTTCTCGTTTAAATCCTTTCTATTTACCTTCTTTCTTCTCGTTTCAATCCTTTCTATCTACCTTCTTTCTTCTCGTTTCAATCCTATCTATCTACCTTCTTTCTTTTTGTTTCAATCCTTTCTATTTATCTTTTTCTTCTCGTTTAAATCCTTTCTATTTACCTTCTTTCTTCTCGTTTAAATCCTTTCTATTTACCTTCTTTCTTCTCGTTTAAATCCTTTCTATTTACCTTCTTTTTCTCGTTTCAATCATTTCTTTTTACCCTCTCTCTTTTCGTTTCAATCCTTTCTTTTTACCTTCTTTCTTCTCGTTTAAATCCTTTCTATTTCCCTTTTTTCTTGTCGTTCAAATCCTTTCTTTTTACCTTGTTTCTTCTCGTTTAAATCCTTTTTATTTACCTTCTCTCTTCTCGTTTAAATCCTATCTATCTACCTTCTTTCTTCTCGTTTAAATCCTTTCTATTTACCTTCTTTCTTCTTGTTTCAATCCTTTCTATTTACCTTCTTTCTTCTCGTTTGAATCATTTCTATTTACCTTCTCTCTTCTCGTTTAAATCCTTTCTATTTACCTTCTTTCTTCTCGTTTAAATTCTTTCTATTTACCTTCTTTTTCTCGTTTCAATCATTTCTTTTTACCTTCTCTCTTTTCGTTTCAATCCTTGCTTTTTACCTTCTTTCTTCTCTTTACAATCCTTTCTATTTACCTTCTTTCTTCTCGTTTCAATCCTTTCTATTTACCTTCTTTCTTCTCGTTGCAATCCTTTTATCTACCTTCTTTCTTCTCGTTTAAATCCTTTCTATTTTCCTTCTTTCTCCTCGTTTAAATCATTTCTTTTTACCTTCTCTCTTTTCGTTTCAATCCTTTTTTTTACCTTCTTTCTTCTCGTTTAAATCCTTTCTTTTTACCTTCTTTCTTCTCGTTTAAATCCTTTCTATTTACCTTCTTTCTTCTTGTTTCAATCCTTTCTATTTACCTTCTTTCTTCTCGTTTAAATCCTTTCTTTTTACCTTCTTTCTTCTCGTTTAAATCCTTTCTATTTACCTTCTCTCTTCTCGTTTAAATCCTTTCTATTTACCTTCTTTCTCCTCGTTTAAATCCTTTCTTTTTACCTTCTTTCTCCTCGTTTAAATCATTTCTTTTTACCTTCTCTCTTTTCGTTTCAATCCTTTTTTTTACCTTCTTTCTTCTCGTTTAAATCCTTTCTTTTTACCTTCTTTCTTCTCGTTTAAATCCTTTCTATTTACCTTCTTTCTTATAGTTTCAATCCTTTCTATTTACCTTCTCTCTTCTCGTTTAAATCCTTTCTATTTACCTTCTTTCTCCTCGTTTAAATCCTTTCTTTTTACCTTCTTTCTTCTCGTTCAAATCCTTTCTTTTTACCTTCTCTCTTCTCGTTTAAATCCTATTTATCTACCCCCTTTCTTCTCGTTTAAATCCTATCTATTTACCTTCTTTCTCCTCGTTTAAATCCTTTCTTTTTACCTTCTCTCTTCTCGTTTAAATCCTTTCTTTTTACCTTCTTTCTCCTCGTTTAAATCCTTTCTTTTTACCTTCTTTCTTCTCGTTTAAATCCTTTCTTTTTACCTTCTCTCTTCTCGTTTAAATCCTATTTATCTACCCCCTTTCTTCTCGTTTAAATCCTATCTATTTACCTTCTTTCTCCTCGTTTATCCTTTCTTTTTACCTTCTCTCTTCTCGTTTAAATCCTTTCTTTTTACCTTCTTTCTCCTCGTTTAAATCCTTTCTTTTTACCTTCTTTCTTCTCGTCCTTTCTTATATCGGATAGTTTCAAAGGTGCGCTCACATAGGAAAAAATAATAACAATATTTAATAAATGAATTGAAAAAATAATCTATTTTTAAATAACACTTTTTATATAATAAATAAAAAGTTAATCATTTTCAAGTATCAAATCTCATTTAACATTTTAAATGTTATTCAGTTCTTAAATTGTAACGCGAGATTTGGGCCACCCTGTACATCCCTCCTCTCCCTGTTAAGGGGGCTTAAGTTTGTACTTCGGAGCCATATATTCGTAATACGAACTCTGATCGTATTTAGAGGTGTTTCAATCACACACTTTTTCCCGCTATTACTATGCCTGTTTTGTTCATTCAGTTTTTTTCATCTGTCACTTTCCTTACTCTATTGAGTGAATATATCCTCGTTGGATTACACGAATTTATCTTCTTTATTCGGTTAAAATATCTTTCATAACACCCCCCTACTGACTTTCCTTTATTGCGGAGTTGAGGGCAGATTCAGAAGAGTTGCGAGCTCACCCAATACTTATTACAAGTAGTCTCCTCTTTTGGCTACTCGGATTATGTTCCTTCCACATAAATTCATTCCCCTCTACGATCGTAAGTCCAAAAACACTTTTGAAGATACCCTCGTTGGTGTTTCCAACCTTTTAATAGGTAAAAAATCAACAAATCTTCATCTGACCTCTGCCACGCAGTCCCAGGTTATCTTCTGGTTTGTTTATCAGGCTGGCTATAAGAAGTACGAGAGGTTCCGATGCAAGTCCATAAATTCGATTCTAAACCCAGAAGTCCTGGATACATTATGACAAGAAGGGTGTACAGATGTACCATATGAAAGGAAGTGGCAAAAAGAATTGTTTATAAAGATAAAATTTGGGAAATATTTATACTCATATTGAAATAATTATCCTTTATTTTTTACCCTCCCCCCTCTGTCCTCTCTACAATTCCATAACTTCAGTACCTTCCTCTCCACAGATATTTTTCTCTTAGCTTCTAAACTCCGTCAACCCCTTCCAAAATAACTTCCTGTTCCCATCCGGATCCTCTTTCACCTTCCGAATGCTTTATTTACTAATTCTTTACCCCGATCTATGTTTCGTTTCAAACTCTTTTTGCGTCTTGTATTTATTAATCTAGACCCAGGTATGATCAAGACATTTTTCCCAATTGAATTCTCCATTCGTCGTCACAACCAGGGCCTGTGCATATCTCATGTCAAGCGTCATCTATCAAGCTATAGAACTACAAGCAAGGCCTCTTACAAGTCGTTAACAAACACGCATTTACGAGTTTACGAGTAAATGTAATACTGCGATTTATACATATTCTAAACATGCGATATGCACATAACTATTTTTCAACATGAAGTATTTAAAATACTATTGCTACTACACGCTTCTTTTTTTGCTTCAAAAGATTTTTTCAGGTCCTCTCAACTATTATATTTTTAGTAATTAAAAGAGTGGTTAAAATCGTTAAAAAAATACTCTAAGTTTAAGTCCATACCCGATTCTGCGACATTACGAAACCACGATTATTTTTAAATCGTCCTTCGGCGCCAGAATGTTTTCGCTTCGCTCCTTTTCGTATAGTTTCTGTTTACGATGCTTGTTTGCGAGTTCGCCTCTTCTCTTTTTTCATCTTTAGCTCTAATAAACAACTTTAACTAGAAATTTTTGATATAAATACTCTTAATCGTCGCCCCTCCCGGGCCCCCGTGCCTGCCATTGTGAGCCATCGCGGCCTGTATACTTGCAGGATGACTGCGACCAAATCTCCTTGTATTTTCACTACTTCTTCTTTTTTTTTACAGATCTCTCACTACTTTCTGGGTGATTCGGCCTCGTTGCTATTGCACTTTACAAACCCTTCATTTTCCTTATTCATAGCCAAGATTTATTTAGGACTTTCAAAGACCCTGAGTTAGAAAACCATCCGAAAGCTTCTCCAAAGATGAAAAAATAGTACCAAATTACAAGTACAAGAGTACCATTTACTCTGAACAAGAGTACAGAGTACAATTTCAGCAATAAAAAAAACGTACACAAACAAAGAAAACTGAATGCAGTTTTAAAAGTACTAGCGAGGGAAAATATGTACCAATACGCAAAGAATGGAGAGTACAAACTATGCAACCTGATAGTATGCAGACACAATGAGTACAATCTTAAAAGTACAAAAGAACTCGGGGTAAAAACCGAGATATCAAAAATTGCTCTAAAAAGGGAATTCGTTGCTCCCCCAAACGTGTTATAGGAAGCGTAGATGTTGTTGTTTCATTACCCCCCCCCCCTCCTGCAGAAGCAAATGACCTCTCCCTCCACGCAGAAGCAGATGACCTCTCCCCCCCCGCATGAGCAGATGACCTCTCCCCCCCTGCAGAAGCAGATGACCTCTGCCCCCCCCCCTCCCCGCATAACTTCTTGGGAAATTAAGGGTACCGTGATCAAGTGGGGCCGTGCCTTATGTGAGACTCTCCTAAAGGGACCGGGTTAGAATGGAGGGGGGGGGAGATAAAGTTTCCGCATGCTGCGGAAATTTTACCCCCTTCCCCTTCCACATGTGCTATCAGCCAATAAAACAGTTCGGAAGTGGGAGTTCTTTTGCAACTTAACCTACACTATGATTGCATCTGAGTGGGCTGGTCCCACACCAAGATTGCATCCAAGGGGGCGGGGGCTGTCATGTGTACTTAGAAATGACGTCACTAGTCTAGAACTCTATTTTCTCTTACTCTACAGGGTGGCTAGAGTTTAGAAACAGCCTTGCCTGCTGGGCGGTTGGATTGCGGGGTATAGCACCTGCAAAAGTAGAGTTACTAGATTTAGTTAAAATGCTTGAGTCTTCCACTCAGTTTCCAGTTTCCTGAATGATCAAAAAAAGACTCAGTTCGAGGGAAAATCTTTATTCTGGAGACGAGTTTAGGAAGTCATTTGCAAAATTAGTCTCCAGAATAGTTTTTCCGTTGAACTGCATCTTTTGGGGTCAGTTTAAAAGGATGTTATCCATGATACTTTTGGTCAATGCTTTCGTCCATATCAGCGACCCTGTGTCAATAATTTCGCCCCTACACTTTATTCATTTTCTCTTTCTCTATGTTTTATCCCCTAGTCTATTTTCTATGCCTTTCGCTATCCATAGAAAACAATTTCTTGGGTTCTCTCCACCATCATTCTTCTAGCAAATCTCCTCTTATCTCCATCTCAGGGTAGAGTTAAAAGTTATGGCAGAATAACGCTCCCTAAATTTGCAATCTCCAAATCTGTATCTGGTGGGGTCAAAGGACCAAAACAAATAGGCCCTCCTCCCTTCCCAGTGGGCAGGTGAGAGAAAAGAAATGTGTGGAGCAGAAGTGTGGGTCGACAAGATGGTCCATGATGCTGAGGGTTGGTGTGAGAAAGCGCGGAGCACAGATGTGTATATCATTATGAGAGATTTGTGAGGACAAGGAGTGTTTACGGGTGGGTATTCTTCGGTTTTCTCTCCCACTGATCCGATTATACCGCCTCTCTTTGTTCTGTTCCATCCCATGAAGGGGGATATTGGTCTAATGAATGTGTGTACGTAAAATGGATACATACTGTGGCGATAATGGGGTTGTACTGACTGGAGTGCAATGTTTTCAAGGTTCGACGCCAGTTAATGCGTCCAAGGTCATTGGACGAAGAAATTGGCGCCACAAATACGCCATTACCTAATCGAGACGTTTAATTCAAGCGAAAATTGAAAGCTTATTGCGGTAATGGCGTCTGAACAAGAGTTTGAAAGGTATTTAAACTTAAAATGCAGTCATAAAATCATAAGCCTTCACATCTTCCCGATGGTGGAGAAGATGGAAGATGGAAGGTGGAGGAGATGGTGGAAGTTAAACGATGGATAGGATAGAAGGTAAATTGTGGATGATATATATATATATATATATATATATATATATATATATATATATATATATATATATATGTATATATATATATAACACCAAAACCAAAACAAATAAAAACCCAAAGACAAAAAACAACAAACAGAAGTAGCAAGAAAGAAGAGGCAAGTTCCGGCGTCGTAATATGCGACCGGCACCAAACAGAGTCAAAGAAAATGGAGGAGGCCAGCCTCTTCCAAAAAGTCAGAGAGTCCACAAGTATTTGTGCACGCACCCGTTTCGAGTACAAGGAAAAGTGGTAGTGATCCCGATCGTCCCGGTACCGGGACAGGGAACGTGCGCTAAGATCACTCAGACTGGGACATTCAAAGAGAATATACCTAACACCCGGGAACAACGCAGTCATCGTAATAAGGCGCAGGCGAGCGCTCCATCAAATGGAGGTGCCTCCCATGGGTATGCCCAATTTGAAGATGACAGAGAGTGACCTGGAGCCGTCGCGGCATTGGGGGGTAGGTTCATGGGAACAGTATAAGGTATTTGGGGGTGAAATAAATCGCAAGTGATAATGGTGGAGATGAAGCAGATTCGACCACGAGGCTTTAAATAGTAGTAAATTTTCTAAGGCAATTTGAGCGTTAGTGAAGGGTAAAGGTTAGAATGTGGAATGTGTAGTAGGATGCAGCATGAAAGAGTGCCAGTGCCAACGTTGGTGTATGGGAGTTTATCTAAGGAGAAGAAAAGATCTAGAGTGAGAGATGTACGATTTGTGAGAAATACTCGGTGTAAGCTAGGGGGAGAGAGTGAAGTGCAATTGTGTAAGAAATGCTTATGATGTGAAGAGGGTTGTGAATGAGGTTGGGACTGAGTGTTATGAGATGGTAAGAACGTGTAAGAAGTGTTGTGAATTACTTGTAAAAGGAATGTAAGAGAGAGAGAGAGAGAGAGAGAGAGAGAGAGTGACAGCTTGGGAGAAGGGTTGGAAGACCGTGTAAAAGGATGTTTGATTATGGGAATGTTTGAAAGAGAGAAAGGACTGACCTAGGAGGAAGTGGATGATATTATGTATGATAGTTGTGCATTGAGAGGGTTTGTGAGCGGGTGTGCAAGAGGTCTTCTGCCCAAGGATGCTCCCTGAATGGAGATGCTATCAACACATACCACCCCATCGCTATAATGGGGCAATTCGGCGTGGAATGAAACACGTGTGGTTTTGTGCTTACGGTTGCATAAAGTGGAGCAGGTACATTGGGTGGAGTGCGCCAACTTCTCTCTGTGGGAAACTGGTTGAACTTAAAGTCTTGAAGCAGTGGAAACCTGTATATAAGAGTGCTTGGGAATTATATTAACGTTAAGAATAATCTCTAAATACAACTAAGATGAAGCAAAATCAACCAAACAAAGATACCTCCTATAACGAACTAAAAAGATATTTTACCTCGCATAGCGCGATTCGCGTAAGAACCATCTGTAGTGTTCGCTATATAAGCTATTCAACTCCCGCTATCTTTGATACACAAGCGAAATACCCAGCGATACCATAGTTCACTACATCAGACGACAGAACAGAACATACGTCATGGAAGAATAACCTAAGACCTACCCTTGAACCTAAACAACGAACCCATCTAATCCCTGTGACCCCCCAAAACAAGACCCAACTTTCAATAGGCTTCATTTCTTTATTCAACAAACAAGAAATCAAGCCTATTGAACGTTATGCGCTCATTTTAAGGGGGCACACTGGATATGTGTACACATGTATCTTTAGAGACTGTGATCTCTAACCTCGTATATTGGAAAGACAGAAACAAAACTCTTGAGAATGATTGAATTCACTCGAAATCTTTGCGAGTGCAACCGCGGAGCAAACCGACGACCTGCACTTCATTCTCTTTAAGGTTCGGGTTGCCGTGGGCCAGAGAGAATATACTTCCTCATCAGCCTAGTCTGATAGAACCACTAATTTTACTCCACGCAAAGGGGTGGAATATGTAAAAGAGGTAATGACCCTGCTACAACTGAACCTGACGAAGCGAAACACCTTCCCGACCCCAGGAACCCGAGAGAAACTGGTTCTTTCTTTCAGGTGGTCTTTGCGCCTATTTTATAATCTCTATCTTTTCCATGAATGTATAAACCCAACAAAGAGTGAAAGAAAGCGTTAAATGTTTTAAAAAAACCCTGCTTTTGCCATCGCAAAGACACTAATCTCTTTTGAACTGTTTCTTCTGAGTTACACGTTTATTAGTACGTTTGTAACTTTTTATTATCGTACTATATAACCTCATTTTTATGCGAATATGTTTAGTTTGTCTGAAGATGATACGGGTTGTATCGAAACTTGTTAATATATATATATATATATGCAGAAAATCACAGAAGAAAAATGAAAAGCAGATTCCAGTAATTCTTTATGTATTCCTTGAGAATAAATTGAACAAAGTCCAAAAGTACTTGGAATCCGCTTTTCATTTTTCCTGTGTGATTTTTGGAATTATTGCACTCCTCATGTTGTGAGTTTTTAATATATATATATATATATATATATATATATATATATATATATATATATATATATATATATATATATATATATGAATATGTACCACGCAAGGAAACTGAATAAAAAGCAGATTGGAGTTAGTACTTTCGTCTATTCGACATTTTCAAACTCACTGGTAAGAAAAATATGACACCCAGTATTTATACAAAGCACGTTTCCCTGATGACCTCATCCCAGGGAAACGTGCTTTATATAAATACTGGGTGTCTTATTTTTCGTACCAGTGAGTTTGAAAATGTCGAATAGACGAAAGTACTAACTCCAATCTGCTTTTTATTCAGTTTCTTTCCGTGGTACATATATATATATATATATATATATATATATATATATATATATATATATATATATATATATATATATATATATATATATATATATATATATATATATATATATATATATATATATATATATATATATATATAAATTTCACGGTGAAGGTAAGGACATACAGGACGCTCAAGTACATATGATTTATTTGGTATTAAGGAACAATGAACCTGAAGATGGGCGATACGCCCGAAACGTTGTTCCTTAATACCAAATATCGCCTGAGCGTCCTGTATGTCCTTACCTTCGCCATGAAATTGAAGATCAGACTGGTCAGCAGCAACTCATATGACTATATATATATATATATATATATATATATATATATATATATATATATATATATATATATATATATATATATATATATATATATATTCCTTCGTTTTTATCGTGTTATTGGAAATAAACATTTCGTTATCTTCTTACAGCGCAGTTTCCTGAATTGTTCAAGTATATCTTAAATGTTCTTATTTTTTAAGATTATCTTTATAATGACAATGAATCCATCTATTTTCCCATGGTGATAATTAAATATGATATCTACTTGACTGAGGTGGTAATCTTATTAGTAAAATATAAGCAAAGGTGAAGATCGCATGTATACATACATATATACGCGTTCATAAATCATACACGTTAGGAACGAATGATAATCCGATATTTCAGCAACGAGGTCTTCACCATAGGAGAATGCTAATCTACACATCAACACGCTGTTATCTCGTAATTACAGGGTATTTTACATATTAATTACGTATGCTTTCATTGCTTGTTTATGTCATTTTCCTTTGTTTGATGTAGTGAACTATGGTATCGCTAGGCATTTCGAGGGGTATCAAAGATACCTGGAGTCGAGGAGTTTCATGTATACATATATATTAGATGGGTTCATTGTTTAGGTTCATGGTTAGGTCTTGGGATATTCTTCATAATATGATTTAAGGGCCTTTTTAGTTTGATATATCAAGTTCTTGATGTTATTTATTGTTATTTTCTTAAGAGTACGGGTTTGGAAGGTAGCTCAGTTTTGCCTTAAAATTCGCATGAGTTCTTGCTCTTTGCTGTTTCCGATCAGGTTAGTTTTGCCCTTCCCATTTTTCTTGATGTTCCTCTAGTTTCCATTGTAAATAGGGTCACCTGTCTCTTAGTACATCTATAACCTTTTATTATAATATTTATACCCATCTCTCCCCGTATTACATAGGAACAGATGTAACTAAACAAATAGTCTGCAAAAGACTAATCAATAGCATATACGAGGCATCTCCTGTATTATCTGCTGGTACTTTTGTAACTTTTTATTATCGTGATATATAAACGAACTTTTCTGTTAATATCTTTAGTTTTACTCTGAAGATGATATGAATTGTAACGAAACGCATCAGTTTTATAACATAAAGGCAAATATGCCAAAAATTGAGATAGTCGAAAAGAAAGTTATCAAAACGAAATTAACCGTCGGTTTTAACAAAACTTGCTACGATGAATATCTATCTATTTATCTATTTGTCCTTCCGTATGTCTGTTTACCTGCCTGTCCTATTGCTTATCTATCTATCTAACTGTCTGCCTGCTTGTCTATTTCTCTATAGGTATAATAACGTATATTGCCCAGGGATTTTGCTGTCCAACCGTACATAATTTTATAATCAGGTCATGTAAGGTTAGGTTGTAATAATCAAGACGAAAAAAGGAAACTTGTGATATCCTTCGTTGAGATGGTAATGGAGCAGGGTAAGAAGGGATGAACAGAAGAAAATAAATTAATGCATATAAAACACATAAATAGTGAAAAAAATAAACATCAAAGCTGAAGAAAATTACATTAGGAACCATCTTTTGCCCCAAATGTTGAGCTGGGGATGGTTATTCATGTTAATTGCCCCACCCATCTCCCGAGCGTATAAATCTAAATAGGAGAAAGAAGGGGAGTGGAGGGGCATAGAGAATGACAATTGTAGATATTGCCTCAATCAGCGAGCGGAGAACCATTAATGGCCCAGTGGAGAGTCACCCATTCAATGTCAGAAGTGTATGGATATGAAGATCCCCTCGGCAGTTTCCGTGGCGGAAGAGTGATCTGTTGTGTATACGAATATAGAGGCGAGGAAGTGACAGAGCAGGCCTGTGTTTGCATTTTCGAATCACGACCTTATTGTTCGTACTTGAGTGATCGCGAAGGGTTAGGAATCTTTTTTATCATCCCTTCTTCCCTTAGAGATGAAGTTGGAACGTTTGATTTCTTGGTGTCTTTTGTACTTATATGTTCTTAGAAACCCTGAGTAACCCTCCCTTCCGGCCACAGGAATAGAGGTTCATGAGATTTTGTGTCTTGACTTTTTCATTATTTAGAAAACGTTTATTGTATACTCATTAGACTGGATGATTGCAAAGAAAGTGATTAGATTTTGTGTTTTATTACAAAAAATAATTCATTTAACGATCTTAATTGAATAACATAATATATAGTAACACGTCAATTATAAAATTATTAACTTTAAATGAAAGTTGCTTAAGAGAATTCGCTATTATCGCACTGAATTTATTCGCTTTACTTAAGAGGCCCTGTGAAAACTGTTATTATATATAATAGATAATTGCGCTTTTTTTCTGTCGTATTTTTAAGTTTGTAAATGCGCAGAATTGATTAAATTGTCTTTGAGTTTGGCAAAGTTAAGGGAAAAGCGAGGGGAAAAAAACCTTGTCAAGCAATGGAGAAATTAGACTTCGAAATGAGGCCAAGATATGATCGGGGTTCGTTAGCAGAGAATTATTAGCATTGGTTATCAGCAGGATATGGGAAGGCGTCTAAGACGGAGGCCAGTTTCCTCAGCGCTTGAAGGAAATGGATAAAATATGGCTTGACTCGACTAGACCGACTGATTTCGACAAGCCGATTTTATTTCTTCTCAGATTGTGGGGAGCCTACCTTAACCCCTAACTTGGAGAAGGAGTGCGTAATGAGAAGAGAGATATGAGCGCACGCCTTTTGGAACGTTTTAATCAGTGGATAAGAAAGACAATCCTGGGCAGAGATAATCACCTTTCGGAAGGGTAGAGCGATATACGGCAGTCGTTTTCCTGTGGTGACGTCGCAGTAGATGAGAGAATTCCCCGAGTCGAATGTGACTTATTCAAATTTGAGTGCACCTGCGCTCTCAAGTAAGCCAGCTATGCCTGGATATTCTTTCTGCCCGGCTGCAATGGCATGCGGATTGAAGTATGCAGGAAGTGGCTTGATTTTTGCGATGGGTAGGAGGGAGAGAAGATCTGCTACGACGTTGTCTTTTTCCTTACATGACAAATGTCGGTGGTGAATTGCAAGATATAATTCAGTTGGCGACATTCGCGAGGAGAATAGCGATCCAAAGTGGTCTAAATTGCTCGTAAAATTAGCCCCATCGTCTGAATAAATGGTAAAAGTTGCTATTCCACCTGGTGGGGAAAATATTTCACCACGAGATATACAGCCAGGAGCTCACGTCCAGAGATGCTGCAACCTATCTCAACAGGCTTTAACATCTTGGAGAAGCAAAATACACCATGCTATTTTCTTCATTTGCTGCAACATACCTGCCACGCCGTAATCTGATGCGCCCGTTCTGAGGGAAAGATCGACTGAAATGTCCATGTGGAATAAACGAGTCTGGGCAGCCCCAACTTATTTTTATCTCAGTAAAACCGTGGAAGGTCTTATCCATTTACGTAAGTAGGGATGGTGGGGGAGTTCTTTTCTAGAGTTCTCCTTTTTATGGGTGCATTTAATATTTTAGGAGTTGCGTATAATGTAAGATGAATCGACGGTAAAGTTGACCACCACGAGGAATTCGAACAGTTTGGTTGAATCAACACGATTGGGCTAAGTATTGTATTTCCTCATTTTCTACACTGGTGGATGAAATCACATCAATCGTTACATGATGCCCAAGAGAGATAATCTCCTAGGCTCCAAAAGCTCATTTTGCAGGATTAATTCGAAGCCTGACCTCCAGTAGACGCTCGAAGATTTCACACAAGGGAGATAAGAACATTAGTCCGTTTAGTCCCACCTAGCATCCTCATCCATAAAACTATCCAAACTATTTTTAAAACTCACGAAGGAGGACGCTCCTATCACTTGATTAGTGAGACTATTCCTTTCATCTACAATTCCATTTGTAAGCCAATTTTTACCAATCTCTTTAATAAACCTAAACTTGTCTAGCTTAAACCGATTGCTACCTGTCCTATCATTTCACTAAGAGTACAAATCTTACCTATGACTGCCCTACTATAACCTGTTACCCACTTGAAGATCTCAATCAAGTCCCCTCGAGCTCTTCTCCTTTCTAAGGTATGAAGATTTAGTCTTCTAAGCTTTCACAATAAGGTGAGCTCCTTAACCCACGAATCGTCTTAGTTATCCTTCTTTCTATTGACTAAAGTAAACCAATATCCATTCTATAAAAGGGTGTCACAAAACTGCACCGAATAGTCAAGATTAGGCCTAACTAAGGCCAATAAACCTCAATACCCTATTAGCTCTATTCCTAGCACTTATTCACTGCTTTCTAGGCCATAGGTCAGAACTTACCAGGGCACCTAACTCTCTTTCGCATTCTAACATTCCTAAAACTCTCCCATTTAGTTTATAATTGTTCTGTGGATTACACATACTTATACTAAGTACACTACACTTATTTATGTTAAATTCCATTTGCCTTTTCTCTACCCATTGGGATAATATGGTTAATTCATTTTGAAATATCTCAGCATTAGATTCAGACCTTATAATCATGCCGAACTTGGTATCATCGGTAAACTTGCTCATGTCGCTACTTATACCCAAGTCAAGATCACTAGTGTAAATAACGAGCAACAACGGCCCCAACGGTGACCCCCGAAGAACCCCAATGGTAACATACCCCACTCAGATTTAATCTCATATATACTAATTCTTTGCTGTCTGTCATTAAGCGACGACTGAATCTACCGAAAAATATGTTCATCGACACTCAACCTTACCACCAAAATATTGTCCAAAAATACGAAGAAGTAATCAAGACCTCGCAATACTGAGTCGATGAAATATTGTAAATTTGATCTGCAGTCTTTTGTCCTGTCGGCTTATTTTGATCCACTCACAAAACCCAACTACGATATACTGGCAGTCTTGTGGATCGAATCTGGCTCAACGAGGATTTGGTAACCAATCAATTTTGGAAGGCCGGATAATATCTGCAAAATCATATCTTCAAATTCCTTCTTTAGCGTTGCAAGTTTGTGAGGAGGGAGCCTTTGCACATGGAAGTGGCCGAAAGGATCGTGTTTCTCATTCTAGTGAGTAGTTACATACTTCACAGGCTCCTCTCCTTGAAGTTGGTTGGTTGGGTCTGCAAAATCGACGACTAGCTGTGCGTATGGAGGTTAAACCGCAATGAAAGTGTGATAGGGTGCAGGCGTGAGTGCAACCTGCTTTCTCGTAGAGGAAAATTCCGTCTATACATATACTAGCCTACACCACTAAGATCAAACAGTAGATAAAAATGAGATATAAGATCTGCTCTGAGGATTCCGTGGCAAACTTTTGCCACAATAGCCGGAGGCGATATAATTCACCAGTTTAACCGTTAACTAGAATTTCCATCCCGAGCTCATAACCTCGACTATTTTAAGTGATTAATTCAATGCTTGATTACATAATATTATTCAATTCATTCTGTCGGGTGCAATTAAGACGCAAGCATCCTAGTAAGTAGATTTTAAGTGTAATCCCCACGACATTATATAGACTTACCTATTCAGTGTAAAGACTAATCCTATTTATACCTACCTTGAAGTTCGTAAGTATTTGGAGGGGGATGGTGAAGGTCTTCTTCTATTGACGATGTTCGCACTTAACCCGGTCGTCCGAGGTTACCGAATGTGGCGGTAATACTAGACCGGTGTCCTGATGTAATGATCCTAGGCCGGATCGCGAAGGCGAGTCAAACTGTGACTTAAATCGAAATTCTTCTCCACGAAGTGTCCGTTCCGATTATTGGCACCTGGAGTGGGCAGCCAAAATGATTACCTAGCTGCGTCTAGGGCAATCCGCAGAGGAAGGTCTTGTGTAACCTCTGACTCTGAAGGGAAAGGGGGGGGGGGTCTGCGAGAAGTTTGACACCTACAAGTACCGTGACGGCAACAGCCAATTCCCCAAATTTTCGTCCTTGCAACGGGCGAACTGTTTCCTTTGTGAGACTAGCTCCACACACAACGTAGGTGCAAGATCTTCTGCCTAACTCTAACGGGTACCAACGGGTATGGGGCTAACTCTCGGAGTTCTAAGCGAATGCACAGAGCGTGGCGGGTTCTACAAGGGTTCACGCGGAACTAACGAGGACACAGGCGGTTACTTACTGCTCTCCAAGTCCGGCGTCGGACGTTTTATAGGGGTGAGACGGAGAGGCTTTTCCCCGCGCCCGAAGCGGGAGGGTTGCAGTCGACAGACGCTTTGCCGGGCGAGGTGGACTTTTCCCGGTTCCCGCCGTCGCAGGATTATTCCTGGCTGGACCTTTCGTGCTCTTAAGCACATCACAGGCTTACGCAAAGTCGGGCCTTCAGCCCGTCACGACCTTCGCGCTTTTGCACCTCTTTAGTGTTGATTAAAAAGGGTCGACCAGGTGTGTCCTCTCTCTCTCTCTCTCTCTCCTTGAAAGAGACGAGCGCGCGCGTCTTTTCCCCCTCTCTTTCTCTCTGGCACTCTCGTAACCAAATAATTTACAATTGCAACGATTTTAATAAAAAAAAAGATCAATGAATCATCGTTAATTAAAGAAATTGCGAATTTATATCTCTCAGAAGGGCAGTTTAGATATAGTCACACTATGTTAAATCTAATTCTAAAGATGCTGTTATTAACCTTAAATTAACGCTCGGACATTAATGACGGTGATTTGTTGCTCGCTATTCGTATGATTTGAGAATTTTTGTCAGTTTTTCTGAGTTTACGGCTGAAGTTGATATGAAAAACTACATATCGAAACTAGTCCCGACTTAATAAATTGTATGCCCTTATAGAGTGAGTTTACTTTCTACCTAAATTTACCTAGTATTGAGTAAAAAAAATATATATTTATTCTTTAAAAGACCAACATGATCAGTTATTAAATCTTTTCGCTAATTATAAAAAAAACTCAAGCGATAATTTGCAAATTCACTAAATGTAAGAGCAAGCAGCCTCTCTTGAGTCACCAAGAGCAAAATACTCAAACTTAACTATATTAAAATTTTATTTTGTAGTTTAAATTCTTAATTAAATTTTAAGTTGAATATGTGGAATCTGACTCGAGATACCAAATACTTTTTATATTAGGATACCAAAGAACGTAAGTCTGCGAACCAGAATAAAGTAGGCTAATCGTAAGTGAAGACTGTCATCTATTGATAGGCTGATTGCTCGGATTCTAAGAACATGAGGCTGACTCGAATGATGACATAAATTGAGTCGTTCTTTTGATTATTACACCGACGGGTGCAAGTTCCCTATTCTTCCCTATCGCCTTCTTTGAATATTTATTATTCCTTTCCCTTATTATTTATCGACTTCTACCCTTTGTTCTCGCTTGTTTCTCATCACCCAAGATCCGAAACATGTGTGCCAACTTTCTTAGCTCTCGGATCTTGAACGTCTCGTGGGGGACAAAACCCTCTATCCCATGAACGGCTCTGTGGCGCCATAACGCGTCTAGCGGAGGGCAATTGTAGGGGAGCCAATGAGTTGGAATCAATGGACAACCAGCTTATTTCTCGGTGTCTGTGGGAGACATTTATTATCCGTTGATCGTCTATTGTCTTTACAGTTAAAAATAGGATGGGGGGGGGGGGTTAGTCTTGAGACAATTGTAAGAAAGATGAAAACAAGAGAATTTGGGGGAAAAAACAATTTGTTACGTGAAGGGGAGAAAGGGCAATTGAATTATACTCTCTTCCTCTCTCTCTGTCTTTACATCATTCTCTCTTTCTTCTTTCCTCTCCTCTCTCGCTCTCCCTCTCTCTTTCTCCATTTCTTCTCCCTCCCCTCCTCTCTCTTCCTTCCGTTCTTTCTCTCTCTCTCTCTCCCTTTATTTATCTCTCTTTCTTCTCATTTTCTTTCTCTCTCTCTTTCTTTCCTCTCTCTCCCCTTATCTCTCACTTTCTCTCTTTCTTCTCCCTCTTTCTTTCTTTCTCTTCTATTTTCAACTTTACTGTCCATTCGTCTCCAGCTCCTAGTTATTTTTAGTGTATATATTAGGATAGAGAACTTCCACAAATACCTTCACGGCATGGATCGAAAGGTCTTTTAAGGTGCTTGCTTTCCTTGTAACTCCCCCCTCTCCCCCTTCTCTCTCTCTCTCTCTCTCTCTCTCTCTCTCTCTTTCTGCTCTCCAACTTTCTCTTCTTTTTTTTCTCACTCTCTTTCTGCTCTCCAACTTTCTCTTCTTTTTTTTCTCTCTCTCTTTCTTCTCCCCACTTCTCTCTTCTTCTTCTCTCTCTCTCTCTCTCTCTCTCTCTCTCTCTCTCTCTCTCTCTCTCTCTCTCTCTCTCTCTCTCTCTCTCTGTGAAAATGAGGTGTTAAATTTTCTTAACGAGACAGGAGCACTGAAAGAAACAACGGCCAAGGGATGCTCTCGCAGCTTGAGTGGAAAAAGGAATTTATTTACAAAATGAAAGTTAGTTCTCTAAATACGGAAAACTAGCAACCGATTAATTATCTCGTGGGAGCCCGCCATACATACACACGTAATTGCACGCACTCATACACACGCATATATATACTGTATATATATATATATATATATATATATATATATATATATATATATATATATATATATATATATATATATATATATATATATATATATATATATATATATATATATATATATATATATATATATATATATATATATGGTCACCCCACCACAAACGGGCTCCAACTTTCGATACGCCTCATTTCTTAATTTTCTGCAAGGATTGAATGAAACTTTGGTGATAACGAGTTTATTGTGTTTAAAAACATCATATTAAAACATTAAACTTTTCTTCTTTATTCTAGAGCACGTGTTCGAGAGGACCTCCATTTAGCTCTGGGCATTTTTTGAGGCGCAGCACAAAGTTGTCCATGACGTCCATACAAACCGACCGACTAATGGCTCTGATCTCCTGCCTGAAGGCTACATTGAGTTCCGTGATTGTCCTCTGTCTCCCTACGTACACTCTGTCTTTAAGGTAGCCCCAGAGAAAGAAATCTGGGGGGCTAAGGTTTGGGCTGTGAGGTACCCACTCAAAATCAGTTTTGAGACTGATCATACGGCCACCAGGGTTCTTTTTCAGCCAATCTCGGGACAGGTTTGACGTGTGGGAGCTTGCTCCTTCTTGCTGGACCCACAACTTTCCCATAAGCGACGGGAACAGGGTCTACAGCATCCTCTTCAAGGTTTTAAGGACCTCAACATACCGCTCCTTGGTGACTGTCACTGTCGCGCCAGATTCCTCGAAGAAGAATGGTCCGATGATGCCTCTGGCTGAGATTGCAGTCCATACCGTGCCTTTAAGGGAGTGTAGGGGCTTGGTGGCTACCTCATTTGGTATGGAGGTTCCCCAGAAGACATTTGTCTTCAAGTTTACATTTCCTTCAAGATGGAAGTGAGCTTCATCTGAGGTCCAAAGGAAAGTTAGGATCTCCCTAATCTTCTCCAGTATCTTGACTGCCATAGCCTTTCTCTGCTCCTTGTCTGACACTGTAAGGGTCTGCTTCGTCTGTATTATGTATGGGTATGCCTTTAAATCCATTACTAGCACTCTCCTGCAAGTTTCACGGGATATACCGAGGGACTGACTTCGCTTGCGCACAGAACGTTTAGGATTCTGCTGAACATACTCTCTCACGCTCTCGACAAGCTCAGCTGTACGCTTCCTGGGGCATCCTGAATGGCTTAGACGATTTTTACTGGCTGCATTAAGGTTCTTCCATAGTTCTCGAAGTGGTCCACCCAGTCCTGAATTCTGCTCTTGAAGGGAGCTTTTTCACATTCGAACTGATGCACGAAAGTGTCATGCACTTTCTTTCAACGAGCCTGTCTTGTAGTAATGTTTGACGCAGTATATTCTTTGCTGGAGCTCCCATTGAGATCTAATTGCGTTCACGGGCGTTGCTTCTCTCCTATCCTGCAAAGCAAGGGTGATTAGTGAATGAATAAAGGATATATCACAAAAGGTGTGTGCAGGCTCGTTGGTTCGTTTTGGGGGCTGACCATATATATATATATATATATCTATATATATATATATATATATATATATATATATATATATATATATATATATATATATATATATATATATACACCAAAGGTCTACAAGAATGTTAAAGAGAGCTAAGCAGAGAGAGAGAGAGAGAGAGAGAGGGAGGGAGGGAGGGCCCACAAATCTCGCTCTCTCTTGGCTTAAAGAAATGCCCAATATTTGAAAGACCTTTTTTCCGTCTTATTTTTAAATTATTTTACGGCACTCCTTTATTCGTATTATAACTTGTCTTTTATGGTAATCTTTATATACAATACCAACCTTTTTATTGCTTTGTTATTATTTCTCTATTTCGTTTATTCCAATCTCTCTCTCTCTCTCTCTCTCTCTCTCTCTCTCTCTCTCTTTCTCTCTACCCTGTACATATTTCGCTCTCTTAATAATGTCTCTCTTTTTGTACTCCGCGGTGCATCTTCAGAACAGCGACAAAAGTACTCGAAAATGAGAACTTGCCACCTTGTCTTGCTAGATAGGATTTAAAGGTGAAGACTCGAAAATATTTTATTTATTTATATTTATTCATCTCTAAAACCAACACATAAATGGACCTACAAATAAATGAGTCTCACATAACTGAGCTAACAAATGAGGGGACCAACAAATAATGGGCCTACAAATATCAGTGTCTAGTCATAAATGGACCTACAAATATATGGTCCTAAAAATAATTGTCCATATAAATTACGGGGCATACACATTACTGAGCCTTCAAATAACGGCACCTACAAATACTGGGCCTACCAATAACTGGTAAAAGTGTCACATGACTAATTTTAATAAGTGTGCGTATTTCTTTTATGTTCCATACGAGTTATTCTAAACATGCATTCATGTTTCTTTGATTTGTAGTCATTTAATGTGTGATTTTATGCTCAGTGTTTTATATAAACACATTGGCAGACTATATGTAAGGATGAACCGCCCCTGTAAAGTCTTGGGGTGCGTTTCGTAAAAAACGACTAACCCCAGATATGGGTCTCTGGTCTGGGAGGAAACTCACGCCCTTAAATTCCTTATTATGCGAGCGCATAATAGTAAATAGAATTTATCTAATGGGGGTTTAAGCGTTTTTCCCCCTATTTTGTGGCAAGATATTTTGTTTTTCGTCCTGTTCGTTGTCGAATTTGTCCTTTTCGAATACTACGTTGTCCTTTTCGTAGTCAACTTTGTCCCTTATGTTGTTGAGTTAGCTCTGTTTGTTGTCGAGGTTGTTCTGTTCTTTTGTGACTTTACTGAGCTCGCAGTCACTTCGTCCTTTTGAATAATAGACTATCCTTTTCGTATTAGACTTTGTCCTGTTTCTTGTCGACTTTGTACATCGTGGTCTTAAAGACACCTGCATTTAAACGTTGCAGATGATCCTTAAGTTCTTATGGAATTCAAATATATCTATATTTCAATTGCACAAGGAGTTTAGCTTCACCCTATATATATATTAAGTGCACAAGAACTTCTGGGACACCCTGGATGTTTGAATAGCACAAGGACCTTAGGTCCACCCTATATATCTTAATTGCACAAGAACTTCAATGAAACCCTGTATGTTTTAATAGCCTTTAGAACCACCCTGAATCTTTGAAATAGCCACTGAACATTAGGAGGATCCTGCATGCGACATCGTCTATAATTAAAGAACTATTGAAGTTCTCTAGAAAAAGGTTCTCAGACTAAATGGTAAAGTTAGTGGAAGGGAAAATAAATGAAAGTTTCACATTCTCCCTAACCAAAGGGTGAGAGTGAGAAGCTAATTAATTACCCGGTTGGCGTTCAGCTCTTCTGAATCTGCTACCTTCTTTCGAAACGAAAGATCGCGCATATGAACTGGCCGGTGTCCACTTGTAAGAAGGCCAAAATTATTCAACAAAAAGGTCTTATGCCCACTATCTAAGACATGAACACTAAATACGGCAGAAAGCGCGCCAGAGCCTCATTTAAAGATAGGATGCTGGGAACTGTGTAGAATCAAGTTGATTTGTGGATTGATCTCCGATGGCACTTAATTGCTCTCAGCGTCATATAAGAGCTTTCAAGCGGTTCCATAATTATACTTACCATAGGGAATATATGATTGCACTACATCTCAAATTAAAGTCCGATAGTACTCTTAAGACGTAGGAGTTGCATGAACACAACTAGGAATAAGCGCCAAATCTTGAAGGGTGATTGATGTACGTAATCCGATCAGCTTCTAGAGAAATTCTCAGATTCTGAATGCTTTATGGTCTTTGTATCAATGTTCCATTGTCCATGTTAGGACGGATGCAACCGCATTAATTAAATATTTGACATTTTAAACACTGTATTTTACACAGAACTGTATACAAATTTGCTTAGGGCATGAACGCTTATAATCATGTAATTACTTGGCCTTTTTTAAACGTTATTTATAAGATAAAACTTTGTATACAATCATGTATGTTGCTTTGCAATATGTAGCTCAGTTTTCCTGATAACTCCCAACATAAATTCCTTTTCTCAATATTTTTCTTGCTTCCGCTAGGGATACCTAGTTATCCTAGTTAACGATTCTGATTTATCTTCAGCGATCCGATATTACTAATTATTTTACTTCTTAGAATGCTAGTTTCCAGTCTTAATGTGATATTGACTAGTTATAGTTCTGTTATATGTAATTTTGCTATAATTACTATAATGCAATAGCGTTGATATAATAAACTATTACTATTTCTAATTATATTTTTTTATTATGTTGTCTCTTCCCTTGATTTGTTTTTTTTTATAGCGTAATGAATTAAGCTTATTTGCTTCATTCCATTATTGTATTATATATCACGTCTCAGTGTTACTCTTACCACCATTTATTAGCTTTTTAAAAAAGGTATTTACTTATATATTCCACAGTGTGAAATCGTTTATGATATAATTTTTTCTGTAATTCCATGATAAAGAATGGACAAAGTGATCCTGAATAACTTGGAATAGGCTTTTTAGTATGATTTGAAAGCATTAAATTTGCCGTGGTTAACGTTTATTTTTTTCATGCGGTTGAGTCTCTTGTTTTAGATATATTTTAATCTTGCCTTTGGTAAGTCTGTGGTCAGCGACTGCGCTGAAAAAGATCTTAACTCATATATCCTTAGTTAATCTTTTTGTTAAAGAGTTTTCTCTTTATTTTATAAATGATTTTTTTTTAATTTCAGTCAAAATTTATACTTTTCTTGCAAGAGGATATTTCTTTTAACATATTTAGGACAGAAGACAAGGTATATCAGTTCTAAATATGGCAATATATATATATTTATATATATATGATAGTGAAACCACTGTATAGGAGACAAAAGTTTAATTTACGAGACTAGTTTCAGTATGTAGTTTATCCTACCCTCTTCAGGTGTATACTGAGAATGCGATTGTTAAAAAAGGAGTGAAGAAAGTTATTTCTCCAGGCCTAACCACATTTAAATACCCTTAAATCTTTCCCTTCGACCAAGCCCGTGGATCAGCCAAATGAAGCAGGTGTATATTTAATCCCGTGTGGATCTACAAACTGCCCCTCATTCTACATAGGAGAGACCGGAAGAACCTTAACAAAACGAATTTATGAACATAAAGGTGATGTCAGACGAGGCAGTACCACATCCAGTATTTTTAATCATATTAGCAATTCCAACCAATGAATTGACTATTCAAAGGCACAAATCATATATAATTGTAAAGATTTCCGTAAAAGAAAAATAGTAGAATCTATATTAATAGGAGAAATTCCCAATTTTAATTTGTCAGATGGGCAATTGAAATGCAGCCCCATTCCCGTAACCTCATCGTAAACAGCATGTGTCAACTATCTTAGACTCGCACCCCCTGATTAATGATCTTTTCCCCCGTTTTGTGTTTCTTTGTGCATTTTCTTTTTGTTTTTTTTTCTGATTTGTAAGCTATTTAGAGACTTTTGTAACAATTGCATTCTCAGTATTCGACTGAAGAGGATATGATAAATTACATACTGAAACTAGTCTGGTAAATTAAACTTTTGGCTCCTATACAGTGGTTTCACTATAATATACCATAACTCGCCATTGAGTTCTTTTACTTATATATATATATATATATATATATATATATATATATATATATATATATATATATATATATATATATATATATATATATATTATAGAAAATGAATTTATTGAGTTATTAAACAGTAAATAATCTTGTTTTAAAAGGTTAATTATTTTAATAACTAACTCGGACCCTGTGCACTGAAAAGCTTCCCTGTTATTAAATCCTTCAAAGTCGGGGGCTAGCGGACGGTAAGTGGGTGGGCAGAGGGGGAATCTGGTTGAGTTTTTTGACTGCCGTACAATAATACCGGTAATTATTGTACGATACCGTTGTCTGGTAGAGCCGATTATTCATCTCTTGTCTGGAGGCAGCGAGAGAAGTGCTTTAGGGGAAAATGACCTCCTCTCACAATTACCTTAAGAGGCCAATGGGGGAAGATGAGCCATCGCATTGTTGTGGGTGTGCTGAGGGCTTTTTTTTTCTCTGCTTATCAGAATGTCTCTCATGTGCGGGTGTAGGTGAATAGAGGTGTATGTCATATAGGAGTAAAGATCTAAATACATTCTCTCTCTTATCACACTCTTATTCTTCTTGCCAAATTATCATTCATGTACCTCATCTTTGTATCCTTATTTATCCATTCTGTCCCGTTAATATGATATGATTTGTTATTATTTATAAACTGAAGAACACGAAGAAGAAATAGGGAGAAGAAATGGGGGAGAAAAGAATGAGAATCAAAAAGAAAATGAAATAGAGTGGCACTTGTAGAAAAAGGTCGAGAATGACAAGTGATACTACAATAGACTCCATTAGGAGGGGTGTAGTGATCAAAGGTACAAGCTTACTGGTAGCAATTATTTACTTCTAATAACACATACACTCACGCACACAGAGACACAAGGATATTGACTTACATGCACAAAGACATTATTCCCCCCCCTCCCTTCCTTTCCCTCCCCGACCACACAGCAAATCATTTAGGTTCAAGTTTTGACGAGGAAATTGCCAAATATGTCGATAAATTTCGACGCTCCAATAATCGCCTTGGAATGAGAGAAAGCACAGACCTCTGAGGAGGAGAATCCTAACACGGTCGATGAATGGGCTCTCTCCCCACTGCTCTCCCTGTTTATCTCTCTCTCTCTCTCTTGGGATTTTAATCTCGGAGGACCTTAAGGTATCGAAACAATCGCAGAAGCTTGTAAAAAAGCAAACCGAATGCTAGGATATATTGCTCGGAATCTCACTTTCAAATCGAAAAGTATAATCCTGCCACTATACAAATCGCTCGTGAGCCCACACCTCGAATACGCGGTTCAATTTTGGTGTCCCTCCCTAAACAAGGATATAGCGCAGTTAGAAAGAGTGCAACGTCGGGCTGCGAAAATAGTTCTTGGAATCCGAAGCAAACCGTACGATGATAGACTCCACTCATTAAACCCACTATCACTTGAAAGTAGACGATTACGTGGACAATTGATCGAGGTATTCAAAATCTTAAAACGATTTACTAATATTGATTACAGACTATTGTTCGAGATGAACGAAAGGGCCAACACACATCAAAATGGTTTAAAATTAGTGAATAAGCGATTTAACTCTAGTATAGCTCGAAATTACTTCACGTTTAAAATCACGCTAACTTATAATGGCCTTCACAACCGTGTAGTTGAAAGTACGTCAGTTAATATGTTCAAAAACCGACTTGATGAGTACTTGAATAGTGTAAATATAACGTAGTAGGAGCACAGATTAAAACGTCATACATTATAAGGAGTTGAGGATTAAAATGAAATGATGAATAGAAGAAATATGCCAGCGACGCCTCCATGCATGGAGTGAATGTGAATTCCCCTTTTCTTTTTCTGTCTGTCCTATGAGTATATTATTTTCATCACTAGCAGGCCAAGCCTGAGGGAGAAGAGAGTACTGTCCTATCGCCCTCCCTCCCGTGTTCGTGTATTTGAGAGATAGCTGAACCTGCATGTCAAGGGTACACATGTAGATAAGTGTGTACCATAGAATTAAAGAACTAGAAGAGGCATGTAAAGAAAGGTCAGTTGATACACATGTAAATAAGTGTGTACAGTAGAATAAAAATATTAGAAAAATAATCATGTAAAACATATATATACAAAGGGTACACATGTAGATAAGTGTGTACCGTAGACTTGAAGTAGTTAAAAAAACAACAACAAACAGCATGTAAAAAAAAGCATGATCCACTAGCGTTAGAATGTGGTAGTTAACATCTTCTGTAAGCGGACTGGCCTTGAGAGGACCTTAGAGTCTCTGCTGGTCCTTGTTTCTGTAGTCATATATATATATATATATATATATATATATATATATATATATATATATATATATATATATATATATATATATATATATATATATATATATATATATATATATATTCTCTCTCTCTCAGTTCTATTATGCCTATATCTCCCCCCGCCCCTTTATCACTGTCAAATTTATTGCTTTTGTCTTCTTGCTATTTGCCCTTTTCTGCCTCTCTCGACTTTACTATTCCTTCTGTCTCGCTGTTTAATATTAGTTGTATTACGAACATCCACACTTTGGGGTCTACTTTCCCTACAATTCAGCCCCTACGTCGGTGCCTCATTCCCCTGGGACCTAGTGTTTAACGTAGGTTCCTAAACAGTGCGATATTTGAAACTCCATCACCCAGTCTGGATCTTATCGTACGACTCACCGTGCGCAGTTTTCCCTCATGGAGAAAGGGCGCGTTTCAACACGAGGGGGGATCGTTGCCCTGGCTCCAATTTATGGCCCCAACATTGGTAGGACTGGGGAATCTCTTTATTACTCTAGAACGAATCGGAAAGTGTCCAAGTGAATGGATAATGCCATTCAACATCGTTAACCAAATCCTCCAACCTACTTCAGGGAAATTTATTATATTCATTGGATTATTATACAAGACGTAAGCTCCCCGCAGCGTCGATTATTTTACGTATGTACTCACAGGTCGTCCTTTTTGTGACGTGCAAATGACACAGTATTATTAGCATAATGTCTCATCATAGAGTTAAGAGTGAATTCATTGGATTATTACCAAAGAGAGGCCCTACCAGAACGTCTCTCTTTTGAGTGGGGTGCCGTCAAACATAGTCCTGCCACGTGCAACTAACACTGCCAGTATTCCTAATTCTCATCATGAGGTCAAGAATGGAGTCATTTAATTATTTTACAATAAAGTGGGGCACTTATCCTATTCTGCGACGAGCAACTGTCATCAGTTTAATGGCATTCTTAACCACCACGCCTCTATAGGAAGAAGACACCACCTACATACATCATAATGGCGGCATTCTTACATGTCCACCCTAGAAGGAAGAAAAAACAAACGAGATGTAAAAGTGAATTTTTTGTTGAGGGTATTGCGACTTGAGTTTTAATTAATAATAATAAATTTGGCTAAATTTGTGTCCTCTGGTCGTGGCTTTTAATTCTCTCAGTGTTAAGGTGGGCCGAGCTTACCCAACTTGGGGTCAAGAAAGCTGTCTCTGGTTCCCGCGGCCCGACGAGGTTTGTCAGGAGAAAAGGAAACGCTTGCTTATGTGTGTGGCTGTGATACGGCTCTAAAATTTTGATTTTTTTCCAAGCTTTGATTACTGTTACATTAAGCTCCGAGCATACGATCAGGAGTTAATGACTATGTAGGAATCAATAGAGTGATTCCAAAAGGAATGTTCTCAGGCCTGTCCTACAAAGAGATAAATTTCGGTAAATTGCCAAAGTGTAGAAGTGCCTGGAATGTTGAGCGGCAGAGAATGAATGCCATTCATATAAGGGATTAGTCGATTTCCACATACATGTCCCAACCAAACGGTTTCTTATTTACTTCTTCAGAGTTAAGTGAAGAATAAACAAGAGAGAAAAAACACATGGATGGTTTTAAGGAAAAATATGAAGTAACTCGAACAAACCGACGACCAAACAAATAAACACAATTCAGATGATATGTATGTATGAACACAAGAAATAAAAGAATAATAAATATTTGTTTTCTTAAAAGAACTATTAGATTGATAATTTAAATCTATAATGTGGAAAAACTTTTATTAATTATGAAGTCTAATTGAAATAAATCTTAATTTAAATTGAAAATGATTTCTTGCGAGAATTTAATAATGGCCAATGCATCTAAGTTTCCTTCAATATAATAATAACAAGATTAATAATTATTGTAATTTCATTGATAAACTTGTTGCATACTCTTAACCTTAAATTTAACAAGGTAAGGACGATGTTGTCTCCGTGTTTATTAAAGTTCTCGTAAATGATCCGCTGTTATGGTTACCAAAAGCCAGGGAAAGGTCGTCAAGAAAGAGTGAGAGAGATACAAGCAGGCAAGCAGAGAGAGAGAGAGAGCGAGAGAAATAGAAACAGAGAGTAGATTTATTAAAGATACAATGTTCTCAAGTCTATTTTCAGCAAGTCCCAAGATTTTTGACACGACATAATCATTATATAAATATTGATCTCGCTCTTCTATTTTAGTTCTTCATGTGACGTTTGTTTCATTAAATAAAATCTTCGAACGAATCTGTGTACTTTGTTGATATCTCTTTGGCATAAATACTAAATATATTAGTTATTTGATTGTGTAATGTCCTACACTCAACATTGCCAATGAATGCACTACGCATAATCATTTCTACAAAATATATTCCTATAATGTTATGAAAGTCAATCAGAAAGTTTGACATCATTCGCTTTTATTGTTCCCATTGGTCAACGGCAATTTAATGCAGTGATTATTATTTGGCGCCAAATTGTCCTCTCGAGGGCAGGAATTGCTGCTAAGAATATCACGCCTAAGAAAAACATTTGCAAGGAGCCATTTGTAGAATCGTGTGGTTATGATTGCCAAAAGGTAGGGGTGAGTTGAAATGCGTCTGTAATTAGACTTAAACATTTAGCCAACATCTTTTCAAGGGGGGCGGGGCAAAGAAGCGCCCGTCAAAGGAAAAATATCATTGAGTAGCTTTTGGCACAAAGTATAAAGATTGGAAGCAAAATCAGAGTACGTGCTTTGTTTAAAGTTACCTTCTTGCTGCTTTTTACCTTATCGAAAACAGCTTGGTCAACGATCTTAGACTTACACCCGCTGATAAATGACCTTTTTTCCCCCGTTTTGTGTTCCTTTGTTTTTTTCTTTTCTTGTTTTTCTGATATGGACGCTATTTATAGACTTTTGTAACAATTGCATTCCCAGTATACGACTGAAGAGGGTATGATAAAATACATACTGAAACTAGTCTCGTAAATTAAACTTTTGGCTCCTATACAGTGGTTTCACTATTATATATATATATATATATATATATATATATATATATATATATATATATATATATATATATGAAAAAAGCTCACAAAGTGCACGTGAGTAAAAGTTATGCAGATACATCCACAAAGGAAAAGTGAAAACGATTCCGAGCGCTTTCGTCTCTATTCTTAAAGACCTTGACGAAAGCCCTCGGAATCGTTTTTCACTTTTCCTTTGTGGGTGTATCTGCATATATATATATATATATATATATATATATATATATATATATATATATATATATATATATATATATATATTTAGTGTAGATTGGTAGCAGTCTTTCTTGGATGCAAATTTTTTTAAAGACCATGGTATATTTCGCCTTGATCAATTTCCTTTGCCAACTTTCTATTCTTCTTACTTTTTTTTTAGCCCATCTAGTAGATGGGAGATAACTTGTCCTATGTTCATATCTCTTTTTGATAAATGCGTTTGGTAAAAACCAAATTAAATTGCTGAGCTTTCGATCTTATTGGATCATCTTCGGAGCCTCTTTAGTTATTCTTTCCTCCTTTACCGATGAAGTATGGTGGAGTCAGAATCAGGCTGAATGAAAAGAAAGTTCAAGTTCATGTTAATGAAAGTGATGAGATGTGTGGTAGGTTTTCAATGGTGTGAAATTGTTTACTAGTTTGCCTTAGTATTGAGGGCATCACTAGCATACTTCTTACTGTTTGTTTAAAAAAAAAATTTCCTCCATCAATAATATTGCTGAGCGTCTATGACGGTCAGGTTCTTCCATTGTGTTAGAAATATTGTTTATTCTTTTAGTCGGTTCCTCCGGCGTGGCTTTCAAGCCTTTCAAAGAGTATTTTGCTAACTAATCTTTTCTAGTTTCATATGGGCATTTTTACCTCTTTCATTTGTACTTTATAACTTTGTTATTTATTAATTCTTGATTATATTTCTACTTAAATTTTAGCTATGCTGGTTGTCATTGCAGTTAATTTATTTTACTCTTTTTATTTTCGTTTACTTTGTTATTTAATTATTCATTTCTTATTTTTAATTCGAATCTTAGTTTGCGCACTTCGCCTCTTTTTGTTTACATTTTTGTTATTGCTGTTAGACTATCTTGCTTTTCTTATTATTATTTTAGTTAACTTTGTTGATTATTTATTCTTCTTCTCTTCTTTTTATTTTAATTTGATTTTAGCTTGGGCACTTTGCCTCTTTTTCTTTATAGTTTTTATTGTTCTTTTTCTTCTTTTTGTTTTAGTTAAATTTCAATTGGGGCACTTCGCCTCTTTTTATTAAGGTTTATTGCCTTTTGTTTATTGTTTTTCTTTTACTTGTTTCGATTTTTGTATAATTGTTAGGTGTAGATGGGTCTTTTATTTTCTCTTGCACAGTTTCTTCTGCTGGGGAATAGTGATGTCCTTCTGAATTGCGGTATTTCTAGATTATCGTTGATTGTTGGTAGTATTTCTTCTTCTACTTTGTCCCATGTCTGTCTCCCTAGCCTCTGGATCTCCATATTGATCGGTTTTAGTCAGGTTCTATCGTGTAGAACCTATTATCTAATACGATCGATCCTTTTCTTGCCAGTTTTAGCAGTGCGGCTTGATTCTGTACCCTCTGCATCGTCCTGTGAGAGGTACAACTTGCCATCTGCGTGATCATGGCTGGGTATACCAGGACGGAGAGTACCAAGGCCGTGTAGAGTTTTCTCTTATTTGGTACGTTAATACTTCGGAAACGGTACAGTTTCTTAAGCTCTCTTTTGGCTAAGGAGACTCTGTTGTTTATGTGGACCTTATATTCTGTTTTGTAAGGACGTAAGCCCAGGACCTTTCCCTCGTTAGAGAACGGATAAATTTCATCCTCAACGAGGACGTTGTCTTATTTCCGACGGTTTATCGGAATAATCAGGAACTTCTGGTGGTTAGTCTTTATTTTCCACCTTTTTTTATAATGGTTGATGTTATCAATCTCGGCAGCTGTCACCCTTGCTTGAACTCCAGCGTTCCTGATTGGACTTGGAACGATTTATGTGATGCTTTCAGCGAACTGCAGTTACATCGAATCGTCCCTCACTGGAGCAGGGAGGTCTATTGTGTACACGAGGCACAACAACGGACTCAGACAGCTGCCTTGTGGAACTCCCGCCTCGAGTTCGAATTCGGGTCCTTTGTAGCCTTTGATCGCGATTTGGGCTATCATATCCATGTCATAGTCAAAAAGGATTCTTTCCAGGATTGAGTTTAGCTGGAGCTTGAGGATCTTGAATTGTAGCCCACTCAGCCAGACCTTATCGAAGGCCTTCTTTACATCCAGCAGCATAACGTCTACGTATTTTCGCTCAGCTTTGCTGCATGAGAGTTTTTTCATTAGGAGGGCGAGAGCGGTCTCTGTTCCTCGTCTACCTCGGAACCCGTGCTGCTGAGGGTTGTGAGCTCCTAGCTCGGCTAGTTGTTCTTGAAGCCTGTCAGCCAGGAGTTTCTCGTAGACTTTCACAATGAATTCCAGCAGGGAGATTGGCCTGTAATTGACCAGTTGATCGGGGAGTTTACCTCCTTTAAGTATGATGATTATTTTAGCAATCTTAAACCCATCAGGGAAGCATTATCAATCTTAAACCCATCAGGGAAGCGTTAGCCATCTTAAAAGCATCAGGATAGCATTATAAACATTTGTGATTCCATGAATGATCTGCTGTGGGGCATTTATCAAGTTGTTTTTGGTGATGCCCGTCCAGCCTGGTGCCCTTTGTTCAAAGGTTCTCACAGTGATCATGACCTCATCTGGTGCTATGGGACAGCCATGGCCCGCCATGTGGATGCGTGCGGTGTATAATCTGATTTAGATCCTCTATCAGTTGGCTTTCGAATTACTGGTCGAACTCTAAATCTGTCTTCTAGAACGACCGGGTCCTCTATATAATTTTCGTTCTCTTTTATTCGAGCTTCAGTTCTTCCGGTTAGTCCTTTTAGTTTCTGGACTTGACGCCAGAATTTAGCCGAATTCATCTCGCTATCGGTTTTGCTATCAGGTTGTTCCAGATCTCCTCTTGTTGGAGGTTGATAGCGACTTTTAGTTTGGTGCTTAGGCGCCGAAGAAGCGAGCTTCTTTCCCGGTTAGAACCTTCCCGTCTTATCTATTCGTACCGTTTCTGTGTACACGAGCGATCTCCCTCATCTCCTCTGTCCATCTGGGCTGAGAAGGTGTTTTGTACCCAGTCTTGGGTACGCACTCGAGGTCCGCTTCTAGAATGGACATAGTTATCCTCTCCAGTTCTTCGTATATCTCCTCCAAGGTTGCGTCGCTTAGGTCACCTGGGGCGTATTTACTGAGTCGCCTCTTGTAACGTTCACAGTTGGCTAAGGCGTAGTTTTTGCGGAGAGAGACTGGAATCTGGATTAGAGAGAGATATATTGTGGTGAGGATCGCTATGTGATTACTTGTGATGTTGGACCCGGCTCACTATGGTAGTTGAAGGGAAAGCCTTCACTTGTCAAGATTATGTCAGGTTTGGTGGCTGCTGTGGGAGTGATATATGTCGGAAAATCCGGCCCTATTCTTTGGATGTTTTTTCTTTTAATAATCAATTCCAAGTTTCAGCCTCTTTTGACGGTTCTACCATAGCCCGCTGCACGGAATCTGGCATTGAGGTCGCCCCCTAAGATTGCCATTCTTCAGTGGACAAACAGTGTGTAGAAGTTATTTATTTGGAGATAGGATCGACGAGGGGTTGATAGGCTGCCGCTATCACGAGGTTTCCTACCAATGTGCGGAGTTCGACCGCCACAAAGGATTCTTCCAGTTCTGGTAGATGTTTGAACGAGATGTTTCCCTTGATAGCTATTGCAGCACCATCAAACCTTTCCTGAGAATGATTCTTCATGACCACTCTGTAGCCGGGTATTTTAATTTGACCAGCTGTAGTGTTAATGCCGTGCTCTGTTATCAAAATGATGTCGGGGTCAAGCACCCAGAATATGTTTCCATATGCCGTTGCTTTTCCCTCACATCCGTCTACGTTGAGTGTCAGTATCCTCATTCTTTTACTTACTTTTTCCATGTTGTCCTTTTAGTGTTTCTAGGTTATGTTCTTCTTCTTTTCTCGCAAGTGTTGTGATGTAGAACCCCGTTTTGGTGGAACAAAGCTTGTTCTAGTATTTCAGTGTCGATTTCGGCATCGTATTTCCATTTAAAGACTTTGATTTAATTCCATGGTATATTTCTCTGGGTTCCATCTCTTCAGCAAATGGAAACTGTTCTCATGCGTATATTGTGACATTGATGTCATACGCACGCAGCCTTTTGTTCTTCCGTTTCTTCCCCTTGGCCTTAGTTTGAGGGGCTTAGGAGTCCGATGAGTCTGAGGACCCCGATGAACCAGTAGTAGTAGACTCAGCATTTTCCACTCTTCGTTGTCTACTTGTCTCTATTTAGGGGTAGGAGTTTTTACTTCGATTGCTTCTTTTTTTTCTTTCTTAGTTATATTTTCAATTTTGGGGTTGTCTTTTTGGGTGTCGCCTTATACATTTGTCTGTTAGTCTGGGACCATCTGCAATTGCAGGACATCCCCGGAGGAGGGTTGTCTGGAAACCACATTTGGTCCATACCGTTTTTGGAGAGCATTTGATTTAGCTCTTTAGCGAACGTTCCTGAGCCCCTAAGATTCATGACGTGCGCTTGAAGAATGCACGTCAGAATCTTGGTTGAGTTTTCGTCTTGTAGTTTGAGGTAGGTCTTTTTCGTGTTAACTCCAAAGAGGGCCACATTTGCTGCTTTAGTATAGTTTGTATTGGCTCTACGCGTTTCCTCTTGTTTCCTTAATTCGTGTTTCTTTTTTAGCACCTTTTTGACAGGGTATGCCATGGCCATTGACCTGTATCCCTGCCCACAGTTGAACCACTTTTCGATGTTGTTTTTACATGTCCTCCAGTTGTGGCCCTTTTCGCAGCATTTGACGCTTGTTTCTTGTGGTTCCTTACAGCCCTTTGCCGCGTGCTGCTCCATTATTTAGCATCTAAAGCAGAATTGAACTGGAGTGAATTCTCCTTCCTTAATTTGGTCTCCACTTACTTCAGCATTAAACATGAGCAGACCACGTTCTTTTGCCTTTTGAGCCATAGTGGTTTATGTAAAGACTACCTTAAAAACGTGAGTGTAGTCACTGTTATCCTTCCTGTTCTTAAACTTGATCACTTCGGCTACCTTGGCCTAGGTTTTTCGAAGCTGATTTTTCTCCTTGATCTTCTCTTTTGAGTGTTGCCCGATCCATGGGTCGAGTCGCCGGCATAACACGCTCCTGTGGGCCAGGATCTAAGGTGGTATGGCGGGCTGCAAACCAATTTCCCATAGGACCTCAACTGACTTTTCTTTGGTGATGGCCTCAATGTCCTCCTCCTTCTCAAGATAGCAACATATCCCGAGGCCACCTCCAGCAGTCTTAACATGGCAATACTTAATTTGACATGAACCTCGAATACTTTTTCTGTTGGGCTTGGGTTGTCCGTCGATTGCCCATAGATGTATTCTGGTCGTGTTATCTCTGGCCATCTATTCGAGAGAGTGGCCCCTCTGGGCTATAATCTTCGTATGCTCTCTAATCTTTTGGTTGTGTTAACTTGATTCGATAGGAAATAGTTCGTGCTCCCTATCTTCTTGCGGTGGTACTCTGTGCTCGTTTGGGGTGACTCCCTCTTCTTCGTAACTCAGCATCCATGAACGTAAACTGCCAAATGGGGTGGATGAATGATGATGGGTGAACCCGGAGGGAAGCCCTTATGAGGTGTGATTGTATGGCGTATTTTTGGTGGTTAGCGCGGAATCAACCATCGCGGGTTTTTGTATCAGAACTGCATCCGTCATACATAGAGACGGGTGTTGCTTCCTTCTATGGTCCTGGCAGGACTCCCGGTATGGAGGTGTGGGGGCGGGCCCCCACGTCCTTTCCCTGGAGTTGCAGTCCCACCCCTGATCCGGGTGCCTCTGACGCCGAGTTCCACTGTGGGCTACTCCTCAAACCAGCTTTCCTTGGCGACAACAATTATGACTATCACAAAGAACATCATAGTTGGGACGAAGCAAGATGACAGGCAGTCTTGTTCCTTTCAGCTTCGTTACTCCGTCGAGTGAGGAGGGGGGGGGTTAGGTCGACATAAAGTCACCTAGGAGCATCTTATAAATATCTCTTCTCGAAAATCCCCGTGGGGAAAGTGAAGAAAATTTTCACGTTTTTGCAGCTGGCTTCCTTTTTTTTTACCTCATTTATCGAGTAAGTGATATGTAGGTTAGCTTTGTTTATTCAATGAAGTCTTCAACCGTCTGAAAAGACTTTTTTTTTTTAATAATGGGTAGTCCGGAACTAGCTTCAGAAGAGGGTATATAGTGGGAGACGGAAAGTTTTGAGTTAAAGAGGACATATTGTTGAGGAGGCAGATTGAGCAACCTCGGTAGTCAAAGGTGGAAAGGGTGGAATACCCTGCCCGAAGGACAAGGGGGACCTGCTGATTAACGGGGATTCCGAACCACCGTTATGCAATTACTCATCATTCTTATTTCCTTGCTCACACTTTTAGCACCTATGTTCCTCATACAGAAGCGAGAGGACCACCTAATCTTTGTTCCCTAATTCTCTTCATATTTAATTCATGTGTTTATTGTATCATTCATGCCGTTTTGAGTTATCTTTATTCTGAGCTTTGTTTATGTATTGTTATGTTACTTGTTGTTACTTTCCTTACTTTGTTTCACTTTCTCTTGTTGTTATTACTTTTTTCGCTACTTCACTTTAGTTTCACTTGTTTTACTATTAACTTTCACTTCACTATCATTTTTGTTAAACTTTTTAATACTATACATAGTTCACTTATTACACTTTTAGTTTACTATGTTCGTTTTAGTTCTGTTTTACTGTTAACTTTCACTTCACTATCATTTTTGTTAAACTTTTTAATATAGCTCACTTATTACACTTTTAGTTCATTTTGTTCGTATTATTTCTGTTTAAACTTTTGATCTGTGTTGTCTTCTTAGTCGGTTGTTTCTTCCTATTTTAGTTGTTTAAATTCGGTTATCTTATTAGGGTATCAATCTGGTATCTTGGTTGGTTACTTCGTTGGTTGGGTTTGTATATAGTCGGTAAATATCTTTATCGTTATGCTTGTTCTTTCTCTCTTTTTGAATTTCTACTTAAGTAAACATGGGAACCTCCTCGATTATCAGCTGTTGTCTGCCGATGGGAAATCGAGTGTTAAAGGGGACTCCGGCTCTGGTGTTTGTGTGCTCTGCAAATATCGGAGGTAGATCGCCTATCTTCCTCCATATTTTCTCCGCTCTGTTCCTGATGTTGATATTGAGCGTTTCTAATCCTGCTTCTTGGTGTAGACCCTGTACTGTAGTCTTCTCTTCTCTCTCCTATGTGTGTTGGTGATTAGGTAGAGAGCTTTATTTTGCATTTTCTGGAGTTTCAATTTTTGGTCTTTGTTTCACCGTTGATAGGGGTTGGCGGGTATTGTAGTACCTCTCTTCCTAGTGCAAGTTAGATTTTTCTTTTATTTTTAATGCCTAACCCTCTTAGATTGTACAGTAGGTTAAGCATCGGAATCGCCTTCTTCTTCCTCTCCGTTATATGTTGTTTGTAGCCTCTTTTTGTTATTCTGAGTCCTAGCACTTTGCCTTTACTATGATATCTGTAGTTCTGATCTTTAACTACAATTTTAGCTGTTTTGTTCCTGGAGATTGGGATTATTGTAAATTTATTACTGTTTGTCCTTATCTTCTGATCTCTTTCGTAGTTGTTGATGTTGCTGATTTTTAAAATCATTGTCCTTGCCTGAAAGCGTACGTTCCTGTACGGAGTGACGACGAGTTAGCTTATGCCGCGAACTATATGTTTAGACAACCAGGCATTATTGGTGGTGGCAGGTCTGCTGTGTATATTAAATACAGCGTGGGGCTGAGACAACCCTCCTGCGGGAGTCCAGCATCCAATTCGAATTCTGATCCTGAATACCCATTGATCTTCACATATGCTCTTCTGTCTGTGACATAATCACAGAGAATTCTCTCCAGATTGCTATTCATCTGCAGATTTAAGATCTTATATTGCATTCCTCTGACCCAAACTTTGTCGAATACCTTTTCTACATCTCTTAAGGCCAGATCGATGCAGTTATTGTCTGCTTTGACCTTTGCTATTTTCTTTGTTATTATGCCAAGCGCCATTGTGGTGTCTCTGCCTCTTCTGAATCCGAACTGATAATCATTATAAAGGTTATTTTCTTCAAGATATTCTTTTATTCTTCTGTTAAAGACTTGTAGCGACCTTCGTCTACGTCCAAATATGATACACACGAGAGTCTCTAGACACATAAAGTACAGAAAGAGAAAAGTAAAGTTAGCACCGTTTACGAGAATGTCACACGGTAGTAAACGGAGCGCAGTTATCTCTGTTAGAGTTGGTCAAGGCAATCTTAGGCAAACATTATATTCAAGGCAGAATCCCGAATAAAACAGTTAACTATCACAGTTAAACAAATAGAAGCCAGGTTAGGAAGCCTTCTCCATGGCAACATACCACCGCCCACAGAGAATTTTACCCAATAGTCGGAGTGCCTTCCTTATCAATATGTTCGGCAGTAGCCAATCAAAAGTCGAGTTATGTTAATACCGACAAATCAACAGTCCAGTACATAAGAGGGGGGTGTGATTTAGTTGGACGAGGAACTTGTAGGGCGTGGCTTAAATTGAATATATAACTGTGTGAAGCCAGAACAAAGACGAATTAGATTACTCTTTTATATAGCAATATATCGCGTTATATATCGTTCAGTCCAATCTCTCGGATTCACGTAATTCATCTTTGTATATAGTCGTGTACATAATGCAGGACATTAAGGTGTAACTCTTAAAGGCTCTATTCGTCCGGCCTCCTTCAGACCTTGCCGCACTTGACCTCGAACTTAATTTATGTCATAACTTAGAATTTAAAACTTAATTAAAGAACTTTTGTAAAGTGCTATAAGATCTAGTTCAATAATAATTCTATTTTTGTTTTGGTGACTTCAATATCCTGACGTTCCTTAATCTTCCTGCTCCAAGGCCTTATTAATCGGGATAAAACCGTTGTGCATTCTCCTTGTTAATCGCAATTCCTCGCGATTATATAACTTCCGAAATACCGGTGTTCTACCCTGGTGTGGTCTATCCCCATACTCCGGGCTATTTGAACCCGTCGCTAGAATAAGACCGCCCCTCGGCTTAGGGCACCCCATATCAATCAACAAATCACTCTCGTGAGAAATAAGGAAAGACAACGCAAACTAACCGGAGCCCTTGCCAAAATATTACGCGATAACTCAGTAATCTATCACCATTACTGGCAACCAGCGTCCCCCTTCCAAGGCTTTTGGATTGTCCTCACGAGTACCTTCAAGGTTCCCCCATAATTAGGGACGACCTTCAAGAGCACCCCCATAACTGGCGACCTTGCATTAAACACCGTCCATTTTTAGCAACCAGTGCCGTTGTTCCACCAAACAAAACAAGAAGTGGAAGAACATTGAAGAATTTGAGAAAACACAAGGAAGAGGAAAGAGAATGGAAGTCAACCAGACGAGGCAAGGTGAGGCAGAGTCAGTAAGTGCCGTGACGATAAAAGCTCCAGTATTCAACGACGCTGCAGTGACGGGTTGGTTTAGGATTATAGAGACTCAATTTTACAATTCAAAAATGACCAAGGAGGTAACATAATTTTACCAAATATTGGCCTCATTCCTCCCTGAAACAGTGAACCGCCTGCGTGCAGACATCTTCGAAGAGGAAAATTACGAGAGATTGAAGGCTGAAGTCGTAAGTCTATTCGAGAAGACTAAACTAGAATTATTCGAAAGAATAACAGCCTCATCGACTTTCACTGGCCGTCTTTCGCGGAATTTGGAGGAACTGAGGCCCACAGCCTTGCAGCTTGGCTTGGAGTAGGTGATGAACTTGTGATGCATAAATTTATTCAATCATTGCCTCCCACCATTGCATCGATAATTCCCACTCAAAAAGACCTCTCGTTAACCCAAATCGCTAAACTCGCGGACGAATTAATAATTTTTAACAAAGAACAATGCGTTAATGTGAATAGTGCGAAAATGCGTGCGGTCCGGCGGTAATGCGCGAGAAACAATTTGCGAGTGCGGCGCGGAGTGGTAATCAAAGTCATGGTGGCAAATTAAACCTCAACCCAGTGAACGTACGTTCTTTTAGGAAGGATTAGAGGCCAATAGTGTGTCGTGCACATCTCTATTACAGCAACACTGCGAAGTGGTGTAAGCCGTGGTGCAAGTGGCCAAAGAAAAAGGAGGATCTACAAATTCAGCCCTCATCTAGACCATCGTCGCCGGAAAACTAAGGAGGCGTGTCCTAGCCACTGCGGCAGCGGGCATGCCAGCCGTCTTCAAATTAGCCGCAAAAATCGACAACAAGAGGTACGAATTACTGATCGACACGGGGGCGAGTGTTTCAATCATCTCAGCCAGCATTGCTAATAACAGTAACATCAAAGAAAGTTGCAAAAATCTTTCAAACGCAAACGGCAGGGATATTAAAATCCACGGGGAAATGAGCGCAGATTTGGTCATTCCAAGTTTAAGAAGATCATTTCGATGGTTTTTCGTTGTAGCAAACATCACCGCACCCATCCTGGGAATAGATTTCCTGAAGAACTTCGATCTAATCGTGGATTGCGCCCGGAATAAGCTACTGGATCGAAACACACCAAGCTCACTTCAGTGGTTCAAACCTCCGAGGAACCATCTATAGAGTTGATAAGAACAGAGCCCCAAAATGTACCCGAATCATGTCGAAAAAAATTGGAAAAATATGGCGCACTGTATGGACCAGCTCTCGCTCAAACGGTACCAGCAATGGACCAATCAGTGGAGCATAATATTGATACCGGCAGTGCCCCACCTACATTTGCGCGGCCTAGGCAATTGACGGCGGAAAAGCTGAAAGTAGCAAAGGAAACAATCGAGGACCTTTTAAAAGAAAGAGTAATCCAGATATCGAAGTCACCGTGAGCCTCATCGATACATTTGGTACCCAAGAAGACCCCCGGTGATTACAAAATGGTCGGGGACTATAGAGCTCTAAATGCCATTACAAAGGCCGACCGATATCCCTTGTTACGGATCCAAAACCTGGCAGATCATCTCCATGGAAAAAGGATCTTTTTGAGACTGGACCTCGTAAGGGCATATCACGAGATTCCAATGAGCCCAGCTGACGTCGAAAAGACGGCAATTACCACCTCATTTGGGTTGTAGCAATACATAAAATTACCATTTGGCCTTCGCAATGCGAGCAACCCCCTTTCAGAGATTTATGGATAATATATTCAATGGATTGAGGTTTATATATATACACGATATCAACTTTTTTCTAATAATTTGGAAGAACACCTTAACCATATGGAACAAGTAATGGAAATATTATCACAGAGAGACCTCAGGAATTCCCCCCAAAAATGCGAGTTCGCGAAAGAGGAAATCCCGTTCCTGGGCCATCAAATCCGCAAAAAGGCATACGTCCTCCTGCCCCCCAAATAAGAGAAATTGAGGAATTGCCAAAGCCAAGAAACTCTAAAGGACTGCCTCGTTACTTGGCAATGTTGGAATACTACACAAGAATGATGCACAACTTTGCGGCCAAAGCAGCACCGCTAACTGAGTTGTTACGTGTGCACCCCAAGTCGAAGAACATCGAGGGGAGCGAAATCGAGGAGAGAGTGTTCGAATTAACAAAGAAGGCTTTACAAGAAACAATCACACTTCATCACCCTCTGCCGGACAATTTACCGCTGCAATTGGTGACGGACTACTCCCAATACGCGGCAGGTGCTGCTCTCCACCAATTGGTGAACGGCGTCGCGAAGCCCATAGTTTTCTTTTCAAAGAAGCTCTCAGAAACGTAACGGGCGTATTCAACCTACGACCGTGAGCTTCTCGCCGCATACTTGGCTGTTATACATTTTAAGCACATAATAGAAGAGCGCAATATGACGCTGTGCACCGACCATAAGCCATTAGTATCTGCAAGACAACATAGTTGCAGATTGCACGTCAAGGGACGTCAAATCGGTGCAAATTGACTCCCTTCGAATTCAATAGCTAGCAGCCGCACAAGCACAGGACGAAGAAGTAAAAAGTATCAAAGAAAAATTAAAACCTTTTCCCTTTAATCGAGATATACAATTATGGTGTGAAAATACAACACGAGCTCCTAGATCATTTGTACCCAAAGAGTGCAGGAAAACAACATTCGAGCAACTGCACAATATATCGCACCCGGGTGTTCGAGCCTCCCTGAGGTTAATTAAAGCCCGATATTTTTGGCCGAACATCGATAGGGAAGTGCGTTCATTGACTGCGGAATGTATGTCGTGTCAGGCAGATAAAATATCGCGCCATACGAAGTCTCCAATTCTACCAATAGAAACACAGTCAGAGAGGTTTGAGACGATATACGTGGACATCGTGGGACCATTACCTACATGTACCCCGCCCGGACAATCTATCTCCTCACAGTGCCGTTACGTGCTAACTTGCATCGATCGGGCCTCGAGGTGGGTGTAAGCGATCCCTATCCCAGACATGAGTGCCGCCACGATTGGTTTTGCCCTGCTGGTAGGATGGATATCCAGATTTGGTGTCCCGTTGTACGTGATTACCGATAGAGGTGCACAATTTGAATCGAATCTGTTCAAAGAATTGTCAGCCCTCGTTGGTTTTCATCGACTGCGAACCACGAGCTACAGACCCTCCACGAACGGGATGGCGGAAAGGATCCATAGGACTTTTAAAACGGCCATAATGGCCCAGAAACAGGATTGGTTGATGGCATTCCCGGTGGTGTTGCTAAGCATTCGCGCCCTACCGAATGAGTCGGGATTTTTCCCATTCACAGCGGTAACTGGCACGACGCTACTATGCCCAAAGACACTGGTACGAAGGGCGGTCAATAAGTTTTACAATTTGGATATAAGGAAACGAGATATGAGGAAAAGTGTTATATTATTTTTCAATATAACTACACTCGACTTCAATACACTTGCTCCACTTGTCTCTGAGGCTTCGAATTCCCGACAACCAGAAATCTCCCGACTGCTGTTCAATCCACTTCTGGACGGCGAGCTGGACATACATCTCCATCGTCCCCAAAACCAGCGTCCACGCATTGCAGCATTGAGCTGGTGGAATAAAAAGTAGTCGCTAAGGGGCAGATCTGGACTGTAGGGGGGGGGAGGTGGTTGAGCTCCTCGAATCCACACTCGCGCAGGGCAGCTTGTGCAACTCTGGCATTGTGGACAAGGGCATTGTCGTGGAGAAGCAGGACACTGCGTGTCAACTTTCCGCGCCGCTTCTGACGGATGCACTTCTTCAACCCAGCCAGTTCCTCGGCATAATATTGGCCTGTGATGGTCCTTCCACGAGGCGCATAGTCCACCATCAACACTCGTTCAGAATCCCAGATGATGGTGGCCATGATCTTCCCGGCTGAGGGTTGGGTCCGGAACTTGATGGGGATCGGAGAGCGCCTATACTTCCAGGCAATGCTTTTGAGCTTGGCTTCGGGATCCCAGTGATGGAACCACGTTTCATCACCTGTCACTATGCGTGACTCGAATCCCGCCGGGTCTTGGCTGTACAGGAGCAGCAGCTCTTCCGAACTTTGACGACGTTGAAGTCGATCATGGGGCGTGAGTTTTCGTGAGGTTTCTAGGGACCCAACGGGCACAGACCTTGGTCATGGCAAAATTGTCGTGGATGACGCTGCTAACACTTCCATGTAATATTCCAAGTTCTTGCTCGATTTCTTTGACCTTTACCCGTCGACTTTCGAGGATCATCCTCTTCACACGGACCACATTGTCCTCGTTGGTCACGTCTGACGGGCGTCCTGGACGGTTATCAACATCATCTACGACAATTTGACCATGACCAAGGTCTCTGCTCATTGGGTCCCTAGAAACCTCACGCCCCATGATCGACTTCAACGTCGTCAAAGTACACAAGGCCAGAGTTGCACAAGCTGCCCTGCGCGAGTGCGGATTCGAGGAGCTCAACTATTCCCCTACATTCCAGATCTGGCCCCTAGCGACTAATTTTTATTCGGCCATCTCAAGTGCGTGGACGCCGGTTTGGGGACGATAAAGATGTCCAGCTCGCCGTCCAGGAGTGGATTGAACAGCAGTCGAGAGATTTCTGGTTGTCGGGAATTCGAAGCCTCAGGGACAAGTGGCGCAAGTGCATTGAAGTCGATGGTAGTTATATTGAAAAATGATAAAACACTTTTCCTCATATTTTGTTTCTTCATATCCGAATTGGAAAACTTATTGACCGCCCCTCGTAGGTTGTGCAGGGGAATGTACTTTTTTCATGGTGCCTGGTATCCCGTGGCTGCTATTATTGGAGTTAATTCCATTTCAGTTTCTACGGCAAAGTATGCCTCATCCAAATTATTAACTTCTTTGAGTTTCAGCCCTCTTCTTATTGCTATGGTTGCCCCGTCATGACGTTCGCCTGAAGGGTTTGCATTTATGATGGTTTAATCGAACAATTTAATTGTTTTTCTTCTGGATTCACTCCGTGTTCTGTTATTAATAGTATGACTGGATTGATCTCTCTGAAGTTATTTCCTAATGTCAATGTTGTACCGATCCATCCTTGAGTGTTGATTTGCAGAATAATGAGCTTTCTTCTATTTTCTGGTTCCATTGTTTATTCAGTTTGGTCGTCTAGAGATCTTTGGACTTCTGGCGGGTCGATCTCTTGTTGGGTTCTGCTTCGTTGCCTTTGAGCCTACCATTCTTCATACTTTGAAATTTAGAATGGCAGAGAGTAACGCAGTCCTGTTTCTTGCCTTTCGGGAAGAGGGAGCATTCATCGTTTTAGACTTTAAGTTTTATTTCATGTGCTTCCATGCGTACTATTTTGTCTCCTTCATTGCTTTGCACTGACATATTTGAAATTGCCTTCTCTTCAGTAGTATGTTCCTCGTTGCTGGTTGGCGCCGACGCTGAAGCGACGTTAATTTTAAGAACTGTAGATGAAGGGGGGTTGTCAGGGAACTACATCTTCTTCATTGCATTTTCTTTTAGCATTGTATTGAATGTCGTAGTGGAGGTGCCCGGTCCCCAATATTCATCACATGGGCATAGAGTATGCATGTGAAATCTTCTGTTGAGGCCTCTTATGGCACAATTATATGGGTATGTGATTCCTACATTTGCTTCACAGTTGCTTTAGCCACTCCTGCGTATGTTCCATTTCTTCTAGTTTCTTTTTCGTTTCTCGCTTCTCTTTACTTTCGTTCTATTATCTCCTTTCTTTTGGGGCATGCCATTGCCATAATCCTGTGTGGCCCATGACAGTTCACGCATTTCTTAGTACTTTCCTTGCACTGTCTCCATTCGTGGTTCTTCTGTCCTCACTCAGAACATACTGTATCTTTCTCAGTGTAGTCACGCGTCAAGTGGTCCTCCATCTTATAGCAGCGAAAGCACATTTGACTCGCGCTCCATGTTCTCTGGTGGAATTCTCATGTTAAACATGAGCAGTCCTCGTTGAAATATCTTTGCTGCTATATATGTTGTTGCACACACAATTTTAAAGATATGTGTATGGTGGCTAAATTTAATTATTTCATTCAGTTTTATGCCTTCATGATTTTTTTTTCTATTTCTTCTTTCATTTCCTCTTTGTCATGAGAACCCACCCAAACGTCGACTTTCCTGCATATGATACTTGTGTTTGCAGTTATCTTAGGCAGGATTTTGGGCGTTAGTCCTATTCCCTTTAGTGTCTCTATTCCTTCCCTGGACACTAATTTTTCTCCTTTTTTTTCTTATTTGCAGATACAACGTAGCCATTTGGGATGTCGATAATTATGACGAGGGCTAAAGTTATCTGTCCAACTAATGTCTCACAGAGTTTTCCTTTGCCCGCTTGATCTCCTGGTCAATTGTTCGTAGAGATACTTGTAAGTATTTCAGGCTGCCTCCTTTCCCTAGAGGATGATGATCCTCCATCCTTTTGCTAGCCAAGCGCCTCGGCGCTTGTGATAGAACGGTTTGAGGCCGCTTAATTTCAACCGTTATCACATGTTGTTTAGAAACATGATGCTACCCACGTGCATCTTTGCCTTGAAGCCGGGCGCATTATCGCCACCACCTGAGTCAATATTGAACCAAGGAGATTTATCATCCCCCCCCGTTCGCCCCATGCACCGATCACGCTAGATTGAGTTAGGCTTATGGGCAGATAAGGTATTGTTCTCAGGCGCGGCTGTGCATTCCCCCGAAGCCCCCACTCCATTGTCCCCTACGCCAAGGGGATGTCTCGACTATTTATATGGAAACTTTACCACTAAGAGCAGATTCGAGATCCAGATTTTCTTCGCGAGACATCACTACGATCCAGTCTCACCTTGTGCACCAAGGGCCTTCTACCTCGAGATCCACCATCATTGTCCAGAAGAGGACAATATCCCTTGAGTGCCCAGGTTCGAGCCTTCAAGACGCCAAGTCCACAAGGCCTTCCCTGTTGTTCAGAAAGAGAACAACGTTAGAACAGCCATTGTTCTTTGAGCCCATTGACAAGAGACGGTTCTCTCCCTCATCCCCTGTTGTTCAGAAAGAGAATAACATTAGAACAGCCATTGTTCTTTGAGCCCGTTGACAAGAAACGGTTCTCACCCTTCCCTCCTGTTGTTCAGAAAGAGAACAAAATTAGAACAGCCATTGTTCTTTGAGCCCGTTGTCAAGAAACGGTTCTCACCCTTCCCCCTGTTGTTCAGAAAGAGAACAACATTAGAACAGCCATTGTTCTCAAGCTTGTTAGACAAGAGACGGTTCTCACCCCCCATGTTGTTCAGAAGATAACAGCGTAGAACATCCATTGTTCTTTAAGCCCGTTGGCCAAGAAACGGTTCTCATTCCCAAGACGCCACGTCAGGATCATTTAATTCCCCCCCCCCCCTTCGACTGGAACTCGCCAGCGGACCGAAGATTCCTTCACGTCGCCTTCCTCTGCACAACACGTGTAATTACGTAAGCTGAACGTTATCTTTGAGTATTTAACCCTTTTGTCAACCCTATCCTGTGATTTAAATGGTTTAGCGAACCTTCCCATCCCTTTAATTTTTATTTGTTTTACCTTTTTGTATCTCTTCCATATCTTAATCCTCGGATTAGCTAGATTTCCCACGACCCTTTCCATTCTCTGTTTATGTCAATATTTTCCGTTTTGTGTATTGTTGATAGTTTTTATTAATAAAACTCGATTTTATTAATGATAGACATATTATTATCCTTGTTCTCAGTTCCACTTCTTAAGCATATTGAAGATAAATAATATCGGTCAACCCAGACACCACGCACTCTAAATATAAATGAATAATTCCCTCAACGAATAGTCATATATGGTATATCGTCGAGAGTCCATTCTACGACAGCGCTCTTTTCTTCGTTCCTTCCTCCGAAGCCTATGTTTGTTTTCTTCCTTCCTCTCAAAATCTGTACAAAAGGACAGTGAAAACGTTCCATATCACCTAGCAGCCTATGGTCCCTATTTACCTACTTATTTTAGCGCTTCACAACCACCCTACCTAAATAGGCCTAAGCTAAGGCGCGCCTCCACAGAATTTCGGGCTCGTGGTCTTCTCGCCCCTTATTGGGGTTTCCTTCTGGGGTTTACTATACCCTACTTTAAGTGGCTCTGGGCGCAGCGGTGGTCGTGTTATGTTGCTTTTAGTCGGTGTTGTAACTGCAAGTCAAAGCATGGAAGGAGGAGGAATTTAGGGTAAGCACCCCACCCACTGGAAACAAGAGGAATCTCCATTTAGTCCAGATGATGCATATATTTCTTCGTTCTTAAAGTTAATGTTAACTTTAATAAAAAGTGAACTTTTCCTTAAGCCCGCTCACAGCTCTTCGTCGTAAAAAAAGAATCCAAATTCAGTACCGTCGTCTGAAAAGAAAAAGGTTTTTAGGGAATATTTATTCCCCCTCGCTTAAGCGTAACGTCAAAGGAAACGAGCCAATCCAGTGAGTGGAATTTTTAGAACAACTTTAATGTTCGATTCCAGCTCGTGCCTGACTGTTGAGGTCCGGCTCTTCTTCGTTTATTAAGATGGCTTCTAAGAAGTTCAGCCTAGTTTTATTTCCTTCTTTTCTTTTAATTGTGGTGTTTTCAACTAGAATATCTCTAGTTAGGTTGATGTTGTGCGCACTCTCAATATGGTCTTTAGGCTCTCCGCTTTGAAGATGCATGGTTAAATGCCTCGAAAGGGTTGTGGTTGTCATGCCAATAAATTTTGAGTTATTATAAAGCTTGCAGTCTTCCTTGGGGCAGATAAACTCCGTAAACTATATATATATATATATATATATATATATATATATATATATATATATATATATATATATATATATATATATATATATATATATATATATATCATAATGCTTTTAGTAAGAGACAGGCCTTTGCAGAGGAGTGGATGAAACGATAGCCGTTAGGTATATATATATATATATATATATATATGAAATGGTGTTTCTAAGTACTTTCGAACTCTATTAAGTTCCTTATCAAGGATAACTACAAGAAGTAATATTATATTAGAGGTATATATACGAAAGAAAAGTATGAAAGACCGCCTCAAAAACAAGAAATCTGCAATGAGGAAGACGGAAGGGGGAACGTAAAGATTTACATTAAGAATTACAAGAAGCAGGTAGTAAGGTCAAACTGAGAAGATGCAAAGGGTAACAGATTAAAAGAAATGGAGATAGCCTAAAGAGGGAGATTATAAGAGACGAGGAGCGTAAAGTTGGGAGAATACAATGTACATAACAGAGCAAAGATAAGGACCATCTAATTAACTGGAACTCGGCAAAATATATTTATCGTTCCAATGACCCTATAAAAAGGAATATTATTGAATGCGCTTTTATAAGCAAATGTGATAATTTTAACCTTTCCCCTGGCTTATATAAAATAGATGCTATAATTAAAAGACTAATACTTAAAGAAATTAGTTCTGACTTTTATTCTTAGTTTTTTATATACAATCTTTAGTTATAAGGCCCCCCCCTTTTTTTTAAATTGTCTTTGCTCTGTTATCCTTGATAAGGAACTTAATAAAGTTCGAAAGTACTTGGAAACGCCATTTCATTTTTTCCTGCGGGACATTGCATATATATATATATATATATATATATATATATATATATATATATATATATATATATATATATATATATAAATATATATATATAGAGAGAGAGAGAGAGAGAGAGAGAGAGAGAGGGAGAGTGTTAATTATCACGTAATGTACCATAAAAACATGAATGTCATATTTAACTACAGCATAACCTTGATTTTCGTCCGTTTTCATTTGTATCCCAATTGGTTATCGTACACTTTTTTGTTTATAAAAATTGCTCTGGTTTTCGGCCCTAAATCTGCATTCCCAAACATATACTTTTTAATGCTTGCTTGAAGCGACTTCTGAGAGTCGAATCCTTTTGGAAGAGTTAATTCAACATTCGCTATTTGGTAAAAATGGTAACGAGTACCTGGGAAGAAGTTTCGAATTTTGCTCGGAAGAATCTGTGGTCTGATTGTGTGGTGACCAGAGATTTAAGATATTTGAACTTGAGGCAATGGTACAGGGAATTGTTGCCCTAGGTGCGTTTATTTGATTAGAGGGGGAGAAAGCAGTGCTGTTATGGAGCATATGTTAGAAAACTACAGAAGGGAACTAATTTTGATGAACTCAAAAATATTCACAAGTAGCAGGGAGAAGAATTGGTACTAGAAATTTCTTCCTAAGATGAGGGGGGAGGGAGGGTTGTAAAGCCAAAATTCCCACTCCTGAACCTAGAAGAATGTTTTCTATTCGGTCAGAGTTCAAGGGTTTAATAAAAAAGTGATTGGCTACTTTGCGAAACATGAAAAGTAGGGAGAAACAGACAACATTGGAGAGGTAATTATACCAACATTCTCTCATTCAACACTCCTCCCTCTACAACTTCACGGAGTGCCAATACACTACTCAGTATAGTTCAATCTCTGGCTTCATAGTTAAGTTATTAGTTTGTTTTCAGGATCCCTGTATTAGTGTTTATGAATTTTTTAGCAATGTTTATATTATTAGTTTGTTTGTAGTAGCGTTTTCGGCCCATGAACAAATTATTTATGATTACAAGAATTTTTATGAAAAATAGCGCGGTTGTTTTAGTCATTTTTGATTTTCTGTGGAAAGTACCGTGTTTGTTTTAGTCATTTTTTTATTTTCAGTGGATAATAATGTATTTGTTGTAATGATTTTTTCATTTCGGGTGTAAAAAAAGCATGGATGTTTTAGTCCCTTTTGACTTTGATGGAAAATAGCGTTTGTTTTAGTCTTTTTTTAATTTTTGGTGTAAAATCGCGTGGTTGTTTTAGGCCTTTTTGGCTTTCAGTAGAAAATAGCGTAGTTGTTTTAGTCATTTTTGACTTTTGGTTGAAAATAACGTTTTATCCTCTTTGACTTTCAGGTGAAAATAGCGTGTTTGTTTTAATAATTTGTATTTTTCGGTGTAAAATACTGATTTTTTTAGTCATTTTTTTCTATTTTGGGTGTAAAATAGCGTGGTTTTTTCAGGCCTTTATGACTTTAGGTGGAAAATAACGTGATTGTTTTAGTCCTTTTTGACGTTCGATGGAAAATAGCGTGGGTGTGTGAGTAATTTTTTACTTTCGATGGAAAATAGCTTGTTTGTTTTAGTAATTTTTTTTATTTTCGGTGGAAAATAAGTTGGTCGTTTTAGTCTTTTTTTACTTTCAATGGAACACACCATGTTTGTTTTAGTATTTTTTAAAATTTTCGGTGGAAAATAGCGGGGTTGTTTTGGTCATTTGGGACTTTAGGTGGAAAATAGTGGGGTTGTTTTAATCATTCTTGACTTTCGATGGAAAAGAGCATGGTTGATTTAGTATTTTTTATTTTTGGTGGAAAATAGCATGGTTGTTTTAGTCCATTTAGACTTTTGGTGAAAAATAGCGTAGGTGTTTTTAATCATTCTTAATTTTCGGTGGAAAATAGGGTAGTTGTTTTAGTCATTCTTTTTCGATGGAAAATAGGGTGTTTTTTTTAGTTATTTGTGACTTACGGTCGAAAATGGTGTGTTTTTTTATTCGTTTTTGACTTTCAGGGGAAAATAACGTTGTTGTTTTAGTACATTTTTTACTTTCGGCGGAAATAGCGCGGTTGTTTTAGTAATTTTTGACTTTCGATAGAAAATACCGTGCTTGTTTGAGTCATTTTGTTTTTATTCCGGTGGAAAATAGCGTCGTTGTTTTAGTCATTTTTTTCTATTTTCGGTGAGAAATAGACTGGTTGTTTTACACTTTTTTTAACTTTCGGTGCAAAATAGCGTGGTGGTTTTAATCATTTAGACTGACTTTCGGTGGAAAATAGGGTGTTTGTTTGAGTCATTTTTTTATTTTCTGTGGAAAATAGCGTGTTTGTTTTAGTCTTTTTTGACCGTCAATGGAAAATAGCGTGGTTGTTTTAATAATTTTTAAATTTTGGGTGGAAAATACGATGTTTTTTTTAATCATTTTTTTATTTTCGGTGGAAAATAGCCTGGTTGTTTTATTCATTTTTGACTTTGGTGTTAAATAGCGTGGTTGTTTTAATATTTGTTTACGTTTGATGGGAAATAGAGTCGATGTTTTAGTCATATTTAATTTTCGGATGAAAATACCGTGTTTGTATTAGTCATTTTTTTTTATTTTAGGTGGAAAATAGCCTGGTTGTTTTAGTTCCTTTTGACTTTTGGTGGAAAATAGTGTGGTTGTTTTAGTCCATTTTGACTTTCGATGGAAAATAGCTTTGTTGTTTTAATCATTTTTGATTTCCGATAGAAAATAGCGTTGTTGTTTTAGTATTTATTTATTTTCGATGTAAAATAGTCTGGTTGTTTGAGTCCCTTTTGACTTTTGGTGGAAAATAGGCTGGTTGCTTTAATCATTTTTTTAATTTCGATGGGAAATAGTTTAGTTCTTTTAGTAATTTTGACTTTTTGGTGTAAAACACCGTGTTTATTTTAGTCATTATTCTATTTTCAGTGTAAAATAGCGTGGTTGTTTTAGACTTTTTTGACTTTTGGTGGAAAATTGCTTTGTTGTTCTAGTTATTCTTGACTTTCGATGGAAAATAGCGTGTTTTTTTTAGTCATTTTTTTTATTTTTGTGGAAAATACTGTGGTTGTTTTAGTCTTTTTCACTTTCGGCCTTGTCTCATGACATAAATAATAACGAAAACTAAGATTCCATAGTAATCAAAAGAATTATAGCTTTACAAATAAAAAAGAATTTGTCTCCTATTAGTTTGGGAGTTTAATTATTGATATTGACAAGTTAGTTATGTGTAAGACAGAGAGAATGGGCGTTTGTCTTCCAATCTTCACCACTATCCTCTTCTTTCCGACTTAATTATTGATCTTGGGAGACCTTCTACAACTGCAAATACAGAAGTCAGTAGTGGATACACGTAAAAATAACCAGTCAGCACACAACCCATTTACTATTATCGAAACCCAATTTATTGAAACCCGCCACACATGTTGATTCGATCGCTGGGTTGGCACAATGACGTTATAGTTCCTATGCTTCAGAATTTGTAGAAAAATAAGGGAAAATGTAATGCATATATCAATGATAGTTCGAGGGGAGGTAACGTTTGATTAAGTAGATTTATAAGTGCCAACTTTCGTTAAAACCCTGACATACCCTCCAATTCACCCCCTTCAAACATTGACATCCTTCTCCAATTCCCATCTCTGATCTTGAAAATTCCCGTGTGTTTTTGTACGCATTAAAACGTGCAGGTTTGTGCCAATATCTGGATGGAGCCTGAGGGTGCTTGCAAACGTGCTTGAATTATCCTGATCTATTGCTTGAACACATTTCGGCCTGTGTTTTTCTGCAGCTGCCATTCCTTTAGACACATATAATATATATATATATATATATATATATATATATATATATATTTTGCTCTGAGAACACCAATAACCCTTCCACCAAAACCTTTATAATATTAGCTTTTGCCTCACAACTTTCCAAACTAAAAGACTTCGCCACAAATACCAATATTAAGATAGGCTTTAAATATAACCAAAGTATAAAAAGGGTTTCTCAAAGAACAACTATGTAACCAAAGGTCTGGAGTGTACCTTATTTCATGTAATAATTGCAATAAATCTTAGGTAGAGGAAACTTGGAATGTTAATAAATGCATATATGCCGATCGGGGAGATATAAGAAGAGGAAGTTTAGCTTCTATTTTTTTCAAACACAAGTAATTGTAATCACTAAATTGATTTAAATAATGCCAATTTAGTCTATTACAAAAGAGGCATAATTGATTCAATATTGATGAATTAAATTCCAATATGTCCAAGGGTTTATTTAAATTTAACAGTTATTAAAAAATTCTCTCCGCCAAAACTTGCTTCAAAAATCGTCAAAAATTTATATATAACGTCCCTCGATCAAACCAACAAAAAACAACAACATTATTTCAGAATAGATTTAATAATACCTCCCCCCCCCCCCAATAATTGACCGATAGCTTAGAATTAGTCAAATAATTTAAATCTAATTTGTGGACAAATTCGACTATCTATTAAATTTTAGAATTACTGATAGTGAATTTTATTTCTTACGAGACTTTATTGATGGCTTTTTTAATGACTTTTTTTTAATAACTTTTCCTACGAGAATAAATGATTTCGTGTTAGACCAATCGATTTGATGATTTAAGATAGACTGATAGATAAAAAATGCATTGAAGGTTTTCCCACCTTATAACTGTATTTAAGCTGTTTAAATCTATTTTCTAGTCCTTTAATGGTTTGTCCTATGTAAAACCTATAACACAATTTAGGAGTCCTAAAATACCCCCCTGATTTATTGGGTTGAAAACTGCAAATTTTCGACTAGGTAATTTTTTAAATAGAATTAGTGGCATAAACTACATAAACATCAGAATATTTCAATAACTTAGGTACATGGGAAAGATAGTCTTTGTAAAGAAGTTAAAATACAGTTCCGCGCGAACGCCATCATATATTTCCATAAAAGGACCGACCTCTTATCGCGCATAAATAATCATTTATGAAATATAACAATTTTTCTTCGATATTTTTACTGTCACAAATTCCTCAATAAGGAATTCTGGGTCACAAACTCGAAGAGTACAATGAAGTAAATACAGATTTCTTACTTTTTAGGATAATTTTCGTGTAATATATATAAGAGTGGAGGTGAGTAAGCTTCCGCAGTGATGACCTTATTGTATAACGTGAAATCTGATTCAGGAGCCGCTTCAACATATGTAAGTCCTCGAGAAGTCTCTCCGATTCGAGTCTCTTTCCGGCGGCTACACACACATGCATGGTTTTTAAAACATGAAGTTCATTGGTAACAAGCAGCAAATGACCCTACAAATTACCCCTATCTACTCACTCTCGTGTGGTGTCTAAGGTTCCTTTAATTGAGCTAAGCTGTCATATCGAGGGGTCCCTATGTTGATGCAGGACATCCTATAGGTAACTTTCAGGGCATGGCAATACTCTGGCAAAAGTTTTAGTTTCAAAATGATTAGAAAGCTAAAATATCAGGAAAGGTGGCTTGCATTTCCATTATTTCGTCTGTTCAATAAGTTAAAAATCTTCTGAGTAAACTGGACAGGCATTGCAAAATGAACCTAATTGCAATTATAAGAGTATAAGCTTCACGATTAAAGGATGGAGCATGTGACTAAAACGAGAAAATAAAAGAATAATAAACAGTAGGCGCAATAAGCCTTGAGATACTCATTACCTCAATGACCGAAAAAACTATAAAAAAGTAAGATCAAGACATATCACAAGCCTTTGTTGGTATCCTGATCGGCAATGTCGCCTCCTAGAAGCTTTCACTGATCCCCAGTTCATTATTAGTCTGCCCTTTCTTTTCCTTTTCATCTAATTTCATCTTTTCACCTTCTGCGAGGTCGTCTTCCGGGTGTCTCTATGTTGTTTCTTCCAATCAAGTTTCTGTGGTGGGTTTGTTCTTTTTGTTTATTAGAACTCTGACTTTCCCCTGTTTGGGATTTACTTCGACTTCGCATCTCTGGAGTCGCTACCATTGTTGAAAGAACTGATATGTCTTTTAGGAAAAAATTTCCGTTTGAAGAATATTGACTTATTTGAATGTAGTTCAAGAGTTCATAAAGAATATTTCGCATCTTTTTTCTTATTTATGGGTTTTCAAGAGGAGCTACCGGGGTCAATTCCACCGAGAAGAGACACAAAAATATTGGCCTTAGTAGGGAGCTAGTCGCCATGGTGACGTCTGAAAAACTTGACGCTTGCGCGCCAGAAGCTTCTTCCACTACTTCACCACACACAATATAACTGTTGTGCATTTAACTCATCCGTTCTTTACACATATAACTCATCACTCTTCCTTCAACTGAACCGGCCGAAGGATTGTGTATATATATACATATTCCTTTGAGCTGAAAAGGGTAGCTCTCCTTTAAGCCATGAACGGCATCCTGTTTAGGGACAAATGGCAATGTCACGGCGGTTCTTCCACCCCCCCCCCTCCTTCCCAACAAGGACTGGCTGGTGGAGTTCTGAAGATTATCAAAGATTGTCAGTCTAATTTTTATGCGCGTTTTATGATCCGCTCGGAGGAGCTCGTCCATGGTTAAAGTGGGAGGGATGGAGCAATTAAATAAATAAACAGTGTGGATGAAGAGGAATTAATTGATGACTACACCCATTCGAAAGCAACAACTGAACAACAATACATCCAACATCTAACACCCAAGAATGATATCGGGCTAAATTTGATGGTTTGCTCCCCACCCCCCACAATATCTCAGCCAAAATTAAATGTATTTTAAAAAATTAATCAAATAACAACAAGATTATAGCTGTGGGAATAACAGTTTACTCAGAGTATCCGCCCCTCTCTGGTCTCAAGACTACTCCGAAACCAGGCGCATGCGTTCATCTCAGTGTTCCTGGGAAGATCTTCAAACACCTCTTTGATATTGGGCACCAGCTTGCCCTTGGGGTTGAAAGCAGAGCAGTTGGTGTCCTTTTCAAACGCACATAGTATTCCATAGGATTACAATCGAGAGATCTAGAAGGCCAGAAATTGGGGATTATGAAGTTGTAGAAATTCCCCGACAACAACTGCTCACTCTTTCCCGAGGTATGGACTTCCAGCAGCAACCTTCTAATTGACCACAATCTTAAACAGCTCCGCATAGCGGTTTAAATTGAGCCTAAGACCTTGTTGAAACAAGTGGGGTGGCAAAGCGTCACCCTCATTGGGGACACCTCCCAGACCACATTACAGTTTAGTGGAGCTTGGTATTCATAATACGTGGAATGTCGCAATCTACCTGTTGTTCTGGATGTTGTGCAACTAGTCCTGGCAGAAGTTCTTTTCATCTGAGTAGAACCAGATCGTCCTCTGCTCAACATGATGCTCCAGCTTATCCAGGAGCTTCTTTGTCTCCGTCAAACGGTTCTCATTGGCCGTAGCTGACATAATCTATCCTTGCGCCTTATGCACTAGTGGTAGCAAAGATCCTCATTCAGGGAAAGCTTCTTGCTAGTGACTCCAACGCCCATCTTTCTCACGAAAGCCCGAATTTCCTTGTTCGGGTCTTCCATCATCTTGTCATGCAGTGGTTGAATGAATTCCGGTGTGCGGACGCAGCCACGAAGCCTGTTGAGTTCTTTTCTGCTGACCGCGACTTCTTTGTCCCTGTTATACCTGCTTATATGACGAATCATTATGATGCAGGTAGCTCTGCATGCTCTCCTTATATATATATATATATATATATATATATATATATATATATATATATATATATATATATATATATATATATATATAAATCCAACACTAAGGCAGCGAGCAACCGGTTTGATCTCAATTAAACCGCCCCTTAGCCGAGTGGTCTAAGGGGCGGTTTAAGTGAGATCAAAGTGGTTGCTCGCTGCCTCAATGTGCACAGTTCGAATCCCATCCGAGCTCGGAGTTTTTCGAAGTAGGAAATAACTATTTCCGAAGAAATATTATTCCGTTTTCTCTTTCTTGCGGTTTTTTATATATATATATATATATATATATATATATATATATATATATATATATATATAAATATATATATATATATATGGCTATTAAAAAGGAATGAACCAATTTCATTTCTCAATATTTTATTAAGGAAAATCAATAGAAAACTCCAGCAAAGTCACAAGTATTCTACTCACCATCAACTTTTATTTCCTGTCTTACAAGTGTTCACTCTGGGTGCATTCCATGAGAGATCATGCAGTGAGTAACACCACACCCCCCTTCATTTTTGCTGTAACTTGTTCTATATCATTCTGTACACCAAGAAACCCCAAATTTCAAATTTTAGATTGATTTGACTAACGGTTCAAAAGTTATGGGACCCCCATTTTAGGGGGATTGAAAGGCCCCCCCCCAAAGTTGAAAGTGTTATATCTCTGTTCCTAATTGAGCTAAAAGAATGATTCAAAGTGCATTCAAAAGGTAATTTGGCAAAGATTAACAGAGTATACATACGTAAGAGAAGTTAAAGTTGATGAATAAAAGGTTATGATCACTTTGATATTTAAAGGGGATTTTACACCCCTCACCTAAATCGATTTTTCAAAGACTTTCCTTAGCAAATTAAAGCCCAACCATATTTGTATAAATAGTACCCAAGGAACTGTTGTGTATTTTGGTTAAATTCATGTGTTTTGGAAATTAAATATTGGTAGCCTCACTGGAAAAAAGCATTTTAGACTCAAATTATTATACACTTGTATAATTATTATGATACACTTTTTTTATTCAACCATGCATCAGTGTACTTTATTTATACATTTTTTTAGAGTAGTATATGTTTAGATACCCCCACCCTTAAAAAAAATGCCACCAAAATATTTAGATTATACATTAAAAATCCATAGAAAAATAACAGTTAACAATTTGAGACTACTCCCAAATAATGTAATTTAACAGAGTCATTCTACATATGGCTTCAGTCAGTCATGAAAAGTTTGTACAAACTGTTTGAATAAAATAAATGAACAGTTTGCCAAAAGCCAATGGATATTGAGCGAAGGAAGTTCAGAAAGTGATGCTTGTCCACCTCAACCTTCGACAGAAACATCAACTTCCAAAGAAATAGCTGCTGAAGAAGAGACATCTTCAAAGGAAGAAGCTGAACAAGACTCCTAAATATCTTGATGTCACACCAGTCAAATTACATAAGTACCTATTAAACTATGTTTACTGGTATAAACGTACACTAGCAATGGCCAGTTGGTCAAATGGTTTTACTTTTTATGTATATTTGAATCATTAATTTATTCCAAGCAAAAGTGGCTGATGGTAGACTTTAAAACAACTTCTTCAGAGGATTGAGCAGTCAAGGTAAATCAAGACTTGCATCTAATAAAAACCAAAAGGCTTCAACATCTCTAAAAAGAAAACTGGAAGATTCCTTATGTGTATTGCTGGAAAAGGATGTTCGACCATCCAATAAACAAGACTTTCTTACAGACAGATATATTAAAAGGTATGGAATGAACTGTTAAGATTTGTTAGCTACCTATATATAATTATAATAGGCCTATACAAAATTCAAAATCAAATATATACTGGTAGCTTATTTTTATGCAACATCATATATTTTTTTTATGTTATCCATTAGAAGCGTAGGCTATATTTCCGCCTGTTATTGTTAGGGTATTTTTTTTATCGGCACCCGATAAACAGAACATGAAATTCTCACTGTGGTAGGGCGTGAAGCTATTGCACAGTAATTAACGAGTGACACGAAGGTAATTTAATACCGACCGGTGATGGAAACCAACCGCCAGTGCCGAGACTCAAACTCTCGAACGGTTGTGTGCAAAGCCAGGATGCTATCGACTGAGCCATCACCTCTTTTAGATAATTTGTTACATGTATACATATTCTCATCTTATGTATACATGTAACAAATTATATATTTTCCTTCTTTCAAACAGGTATGAGATGGTGATGAATGATCTCAGAGAAGAATTCAACTCAGCAACTTCATATCAGCGAAAACTTCAGATCTTACATTGTCTCCCTTTACAATTAGTAGTACCCAACAGTTCTTTGGCACTACCAGGTACACTGTATACAAAGCCAGACATTTCAAATCTCAATTTGGTATTTTTCCAGAAGTGCTTAGGTTTACAAAAGGAAAAAAACTGACTGAAGAAACAATCTCTAGAGTAAAAACTTTTTATGAAGATGATGAGGTGAGCCGAATTTGTGCAGGTAAATCTGAGTGTGTCATCATAAGAAATATAGATACTGGTGAAAAGGAATATAAACAAAAACGTCTCTTACTTGGCAATTTGAAAGAACTGTTTACAAAATATAAAGAAGCTGATGCAAGTGTTGGATTTTCACCATTTGCAAGTTTAAGACCTAAATGGTGTGTCATTGCTGGGGGCAAAGGAACAAACACATTCAGTTTGTATTTGCACTTATCACCAAAATACTAAACTCATGATACAATCCATTGGCGAAAAAACCTAACATACCATACTCTCATTGAAAAAAAAGTGTTTGTAATGTTAATAATTCCACCTGTATGTTCAATCGTTGTCTAGAATGTCCTGGTATTACTGGTGTAACAAACTATTTGAAAACATTGTCAACATTAATGGATAGAGATAATGTTGAATATGTCCAGTGGACTACTACTGATTGGTCAACAATGTAAAACCATATATCTACAGTAGATGAATTTATAGAAATCATTGCAGCTTCAATTGTCTCCCTCACGCGTCATAATTATATAGCAAAATGTCAGAGTCAGTATGGCCACCACCTGCAGCATGGGCAACATCAATGCGATAAGAGAATTCTTCCCAGACGCGTATCAGCATATCACGATCCACTGAGTTGATCGCTGTTGTTATTCGATGTTTAAGGTCATTGAGGTTAGTTGGTAGCGGTGGAAGATAAACACGATCCATTACATCTCCCCACACACAAAAAAAATTACACACGGTGAGGTCTGGGGATCTCACAGGACAAGCACAAAAAGCAAGGTCTTGGGCTCCCTTCCAACCAATCCATCGCTGGGGCACTTTTTCATTTAAAAAACTTCGAACCATCAGGTGCCAATGGGGCGGCGCTCCATCTTGTTGAAAAATGAAGTCATGCGAATCTGCTTGCAGTGAAGTGAAAAGCCACTTTTGGAGCATATCGAGATAAGGTGTGTCCTGTAACGGTGTCTCCTTCAAAGAAAAAGGGACCATAAACCTTGCCTCGAGACAGCACAGAAGACGTTCACCTTAGGGGAATTTCTTTCATGCTCACCTGTTTCATGTGGGTGCTCTGTTCTCCAAATACGTACATTGTGACAATTGACTGTGCCGCGCAAATTAAGTCGTTTTATCACTAAAAATTAAAGTGAAATGAAGGTTTCGTCTTCCAGCATCGAATCGCAAAATTCCATCCGCTTCGTTTTGTAGTCTTTGATAAGTGCCTGAACGAGGCGAAGTCTGTATGGTTTCAAATGTAGACGTCTTCTTAGCACACGCCAGATAGTGGATGATGGATTGCAAGCTCACGGCTAGCTCGATTTGTGGACTTCCCCAGGCTCCCCTCAAACGTAGCACGGATTCTCGCCACTTGTTCCGACGAAGCTCGTGATCGTGCTGGACTTTTTCCTTTACATAGACACCCAACCTCTTGAAACTGTCGAATTTCTTAGGAGAGGGCGGATTAATGTTGAATTACCTTCGAAAGGCACGCTGCACCGTGACAAGCGAATTTGTTTTCGCGAACTCGAGAACGCAGAACGCCTTTTGCCGAGGATTCGCCATTCCGAGGGTGAACAAGCAACTGAATGTTGCTTTTGGAACGACGTGACGCGACTTCAGCGCCCCTGTGGCAGCCATTCAAAACTTAGAAAACTCTTCTTTCAAATAATCACTGACTCATTCCATGACGATGCTTGAAAAATGAAGAAATGCGTCATGAAATCGGTTCATTCTTTTTGAATAACCATATATATATATATATATATATATATATATATATATATATATATATATATATATATATATATATATATATATATATATATATATATATATATATATCAATTTAAAGGGCCAAGGAAATGAAAATAGGTAACACAACCCGGAAAAACGCTAAGGAAATTAATTACGTGGTCCATTGAAGCTTAATAAAGAAAATGGGAGAATTATAGAAACGGATAGTAAGGAAACTATTTTAGCCGTTATATGAAAATGAATAAAGGAGTTGGATTTAAACCTGTGTCATCAGGCGCTCTTCGCGATGAGTGTCGTGGTTATTTTAGCGAAGAATACTTGATGACGCAGATTTAATCTATTATATAATTTAAATATCATTTTCTGATTTAATAAATTAATAATTTTGTAACGAATTCATTACTCTACATACCTGGAAGTTGAAGTAGTATTTTTAGCACACGTCATTTAGTTGTAGCTTCCAATCAACCCTGTGTGCCCTAAAAACCTAAAAACCATTACAATATATATATATATATATATATATATATATATATATATATATATATATATATATATATATATATATATATATATTCTCACTTGTAATCCCAAGCCTCGCTATAGTAGGCACTACGGTATTGAATTATTTATATAACCCTCTTGAATATAATGCCATCTTTGCGTCGATAGGCAACCGCGCCAGAGAAAATGATTACAATCCATCTAAATATATTTTCCGTAGTCATACTGACAAACAAATGCCGGATCATCACTAATCAATAAATCCTTCACACACCAACGCTCTCCAAGATCCCTCAAGATCACTTTCAGATAAGATCTACATGGGAGGCAAGTTATTCGACCCTGTCAAAAAAATACTACTACTTCTTCGGCTCTCTCCAACCTCTTCATAATATCGTAAATATTAAATCACCGACGCCTCTGACAACCATTCAAAAGAAAGAAGTGAACAATACACCAAAAGCCTGAACCACAAGGATGATTTGGTTGTTGGTGACTGTCTTAATGTACATAAACCATCTAAATGGCTTCCTTAAAGGCAAAAATGTACAACTCGTTATGATAAGAGTCGGGAAGTTTTAATGGGGTGTTTTGTGATTAATGGGGGATAAGCTTTGGGGCGGAGTGCTACAGATGACACCAGATGCCTTCACTTAACAGCGAGGGAAGTTAAAAAGGCAACTTAAAGCGTGGGAAAGCACTAGGGTGAATATGGGTGCCGCTTGATGTAATTAAAGGAGGCAACAAAAATGGAAAACATACTTGACAAATTTCTTATTCTACACCGAAAAGAACAAAAGAATATTAGGAGAAAAAATATTTGGAAAAATGAATATTAAAAAGAAAAGAATATTAAGAAAAATGAATATTAGAAAAAGAATATTATGAACAAAAAATACTAGGAACTTGATAAAATTAGGCAAAAAGAATATTATGAACAAAAGAATACTAGGAACTTGATAAAATTAAGAAAAATTAATATTAGGAACAAAAGGTACTAGGAACACGATAAAATTAGGAAAAAACGAATATTAGGAACGAAAGACTGTCAAGAACAAAATAACATTACAAAATAATATCAGGAACAAAAAGTATTAAAAACAATATTGAAAAAATAATTTTACGTAAAATGAATATTAAAAACAAAAGAATATTATGAAAAATGAATAGTAAAAACAAAAGAAATTAGGTAAAAAAATATTGGAAACGAAAGAATATTAGGAACACAAGGAAAATAGGATAAAAAGAATATTGAGAACAAAAGAATACTAGGAAAATATAGGAACAAAAGAATACTAGGGACGCGATAAAATTAGTAACAAGATAATATTAGGAACAAAAGAATCCTTGAAAAACAAGAAAATAGGAGCAAAAGTATACTAGGAACAAAAGATTATTAGGAACGAAAGACTCTCAGGAACAAAAGAATATTATAAAAGAATGTCAGGAACAAAAAAAATATTAAAACATTTTTTTATGAATAACAGAACATTAGAAAAATATTAGAAACAAAAGAATATTTAAAAAGTATTCAGAACAAAAAAAATATTAGGAACAGACAATTCTTTACAAGAAAACTGTCAAAGAAAGTTGTCCCAGAAGTTTAAAATAAATGAACAAATTTAGATTGAATAATAATAATATTCACAATATTATTGATAAAAATAGTAATGTAATAATAACACCATAGGAAATTTTCCTCCATAATACGAGAAACCAAGACTATTCCTGCCATTCCTCACGAAATATGCGAGAATCCCCCCCTCCCCTCCCCTCCCCTCCCCTCCCAATGTAATCCTTTCCTTATTTCCTCAATATCTATCCACACCTAAATAGCGTATCAAGCTATCCTATCTGCGGGTTCGAACCGCCTCTTCAATGCCATTTCACTCGATATCGACCCCTGAGAGTTCCGATAATGTCAGATATCCGAAATAGTTCGATCGTTGTAGGGGGGGATTTTTCAGAAGTGAGGCAGAAGCAATTTTATTATTATTACTGTTACCCTTTTTTAACCTTATTTTTATTCTTATTCTATGACTTATATTTTAACCTCCCTTAATATTACTGCATTCACTACTTTCATCTTGACACGACGCTGCCTGCATGGAGCGGACCGTTTGTCCTGCTTCGATTCGGAGTCAAGATTCTCTCGCAATTCACTTTTGTGTAGCCGTCTGCTCTTACCTCGTTCTTAGAGCAAAAACCCTCCTATGGTTTCATCTGGTAGAGAATGAATGATGTGCGCATGTTTCATGTTGTAAAACATAATTACTAACTATTGCCATTCGATGGTTTTACGAATACCATTATTTTACTTTGTTTCTTTTACTTATTAGTTTATTTTTATAATTAAGCATAAGAGCCTTTGATTTCATATATATATATATAGATATATATATATATATATATATATATATATATATATATATATATATATATATATATATATATATATATTATATAGTTAATTGTGTAAAATTAAACTCATTTGAGATGCTTTTTATTTCCCAGTGGGTATCTATCAATTGACGTGAAATCCAAACTACAAGTATCTACAGTCTACAGCAACGCCAATGAAGACCTAAATCGGGAATCTATCCAGGAAGTAAACACACCCGATGCGGCTTATCTTCACTAAATCGGAATCGGTGTTTATACTCGGATAGACCTCAACCCTTAATGCCCTTACGACTACCAATTAAATAAATAGATAAGAAAAATATTATCCGGGCACTCAATCGAACCCTTACTTGGACTTCCTGAGAAATTAAATTTAGAAATGGTACAAGAGACTAGGCCTTTGGAAACAAGTTCTTTTGTTGGACACGTAATCTACCTATCAGTGACCACTACCCGGTTTAAAGTAATCTGAGATACGTATGTCTTCTTTGGTCTCCCTCAAAGAGACCGAAAAATGAACTAGCCACAAAGACCGATAAAAGAACTAGCCACAAAGAACGACCATTCATTAACGAAGAACCACGTCTGGAGAAGCCATTTATCCTGTCCGGATACTTTATTACCCTCAGATACCATTGAAAATGAGAGTAACTCTGCCTCACAAGATGTAACTGAGGGTGAGTTACTACATTACCACTCGCCAATTACCACAAGAGGAAGGGTAAATCCAAGGATAGAATTTCTCCCAAAATTGAGAAGAGGGCAGACAATGTGAATTTAGTGACTTTGAGAGTATGGCAATGGGGCATGGCGTTTGGACGTCAGATTACAGCCGAAAGGAGAAATATCGACAAATATTTACAAAAAGGGTTAGGATGTTAGATTAGGTTTTGGCAGGCTAAGTTAGGTTATGTTTAGGTTAAATTAAGGAGGGTTAAGTTAGGTTATGTGTAGGTTAGGTTAGGGTGTTAGGTTAGGTTTATATTAGGGCGGGCTAAGTTAGGTTATACCTAGGTTAGGTTAGGTTAGTGTGTTAGGTTGGGTTAGGTAATGTTAGTTTAGGTAAGGTTAGGTGTCTAGGTTAGATTAGGTTATGTTAGGCTAGGTCAGGTTAGGTTACGTTAGGTTAGGTTAGTGTGTTAGGCAATGTTAGGTTAGGTTATATTACGCTAAGGTTAGGTTAAGTGGGTTAGCTTAGGTTAGATTAGGTTATATTACGTTAAGGTTAGGTTAGGTTAGGAGGTGTTAGCCCTTCGATATTCTAACCTAATTTAACCTAAGTAATGAAGGAATGGTGGCGTACCAAACTGAAGGAAAACCTATCTCTTGCGTACATATGGACGGAAGGCGAAGTTCAGTGACCGGAATTGTGGAGTGAGGATCCAAATCGAATCGAAAAAGTATGAAACTCCAACAGGTGTAAGAGCGATGGAAGAGCTAAGCCATCTCAGGTATAAGAGCGATGGAAGAGCTAAGCCATCTCAGGTATAAGAGCAATGGAAGAGCTACGCCATCTCAGGTATAAGAGCGATGGAAGAGCTAAGCCATCTCAGGTATAAGAGCGATGGAAGAGATAAGCCATCTCAGGTATAAGAGTGATGGAAGAGCTAATCCATCTCAATGCTGACCAATAGAGTTTGTCGAGGGCTTCGTCCAGCTGGATACCACGGGGGGATACAATCGCCTGACCTCTGCTTTCTATCATCAATATTAACTGGTTTACCCTTAATAGAATTGAGAAATGTCAGAATGTTAATTAACCTCAAGAATCGTTATTCACACCTTTTCCATTTTCAGGACGTGTTTAAATAAGGAGGCAATCCAAAGAAGTCTTTCATCGCGACTACTTAACCCCACCTACTAAATTATGAAGTGAGGCTGTTATTAGTTAAGATGTTATATCCTGGAAATTTCTTGGTAAATATGGATTGACATATAGTAGCAGTGTTCACACTCATGGGATTTGCCAGTTTTGAGCAACTGGGCTCATCCTACAGTCAAAATATTACTTATAAATACTAGCATGGTCTTCTAAGGTGATAAATAACACTGGTCTGCGTCAAAAATGTACCTTAGGTTTTCTATAGTGTTTCTTAATAAAATTGACCTCCTAAATCCGAATCTGTCATCCGTTTTTCTTTATCACCTCCATTTTTTGCGATACAGGGGGTGATAATAATTTTATAGTTTATACATCTCCTATATTACATCAAATTTCAATAGTTTTTGCACTGCTCTATTCGCAGTAAATTTTGTGTACATTTTAAGTAATTATGCAAATAGGTTTATATTTTGCAGGTTAAAAATTGCTTAGCATTATAATGAGAAGAATAATAATAATAGTGGTTGAGTTAAAAATGAACAGAAAATGTAAGAATAGCTCCGACAGATTTTGCTATGTTTGCGGCAAAGTGACTTTTCCCGAGCAGCAAAGTACAATCCCTCCTGTAATTAAATCTTTGTATCATGCATATTTTGGAGTAAGGCTAAGAGATCAAGATAAAAGTTTGGCACCACATATCTGCTGCAAGGGATGCTATATAAGTTTAAGACGCTGGAGTCAGGGAGAACAGAAGTCCCTCTCTTTTGGTGTTCCCATGGTGTGGAGAGATGGCAAGGACCACACTACGGACTGCTATTTTTGCATGACAAATCTTAAAGGTGAGCATTGTATCAAGTATTTAAGCTTTCTGTATTATACTGGCTCCTGAAAATGTCATTATTATGCAAAGACTTAGGATAAAATTAAAAACTAACATAGTTCACTTCAGCATGAACATATCCTTTACTAAACATTTATGTACTATCTGCAACTCCGAATCAATTTTTTTATGTAATATGCAATTATATTTTCCACAGGTATAAATAAGAAGAATAAACATAGTGTGGCATATCCAGATGTTCCTTCTGCCATCAAACCCCTGCCCCATGGCCCAGGAATTCCTATACCTTCTTCCCCTGAACATATAGAGGTACATGAAGAGATTAATATGGAAGTTGACCAAGATTATGACACATCTGAGTCTTATGAGGTTTGCGTGAATGGTTGCAAGACCATTCACTCAAGTTCAGTTAAATGACCTGACCAGGGATCTGGGGGTTTCAAAGGCGAATACACAACTTCTTGGCTCTCGACTTCGTGAAAGTAATCTTCTCGCTTAAGAAACAACATTTAGGGGGGTACAGAAATAGAGAACAAGAGTTTCGAAGCTATTTTTTACAGCATTCTTCCAGCTCTTTAGTATACTGCGCCAATATTAAAGGACTTGTTGAGGCCCTTGGAATTCCCTACAACCCATTAGAATGGAGACTGTTCATAGATTCCTCCAGTAGAAGTTTAAAAGCTGTGTTACTGAATATTGGTAACAAGATAGCTTCCGTTCCTATAGGCCATTCAATCCAACTTACTGAAAGTTATGAAAATATGAAAAAATTGCTGGATGCAATAAATTACTCTAGCTATAAGTGGAGGATATGTGGTGACTTAAAGGTAAGATCATTTTACACTTTGCATTTCTAAGATTTTTGATATTGACATTTTCATTTTTAATTGTTAATACTTGTATACACCTTTTGGTCAACTTACATTTTACAAGAATGCAAATCTGGAAATCATGAGTCATTTTTAGTTATATTTTTTGTTGAAGTGTGTCCCTATAGGTTAATGCATCCTATTGGGTTAATGATGAACTTATCCTAATTGAGAAGGTATACATCCTGTATGCATCGGCATACAAGATTTTTCAGTACATATTCATATTGTTTTAAGAAATATTACTTTGAATTTGTTTTTAGAAATATTACACTGAATTTACATACCGTGCTAAATTTTTTTCAGTTAGTGTCTCTTACGCTTGGGACGCAAACAGGCTACACGAAGCATCCCTGTTTCCTATGTTTATGGGACAGTCGTGCAGATAGTATGCACTATGACAAGAAGGTTTGGCCTCCACGAGAAGCATTTAGAATTAGATCAAACAATGTGATAGCTGAACCTTTAGTGCCTCCTCAAAAAATACTCCTCCCTCCACTGCATATAAAGCTTGGCATAATGAAAAATTATGTCAAAACCCTTAATAAAGTAGGCCAAGCTTTTAAATTTCTTCTTCAAAAATTTCCACAAATCAGTGACGCTAAGCTCCATGGGGAAATTTTTGATGGACTTCAAATCAGGAACTTGATCAGCAATTTGATGCATCAATGAAGGACATAGAAAAAGATGCCTGGAAAGCTTTCAAAGCTCTAGTTAACAATTTTCTAGGCAATAAAAGAAGCCTAGAAGAATATGTTGCCCTGGTCAATCAGCTCTTAACAAGTCTCAAACATTTGGGAGCTCGAATGTCTATAAAGATACACTTTTTACAGTCCCATCTGGATTATTTTCCCGACAACTGCGGGGATTACAGTAAAGAACAGGGGCAAAGATTCCATCAGGACATAAAAACAATGGAATCCAGGTACCAGTGTAAATGGAACGGAAACATGCTTGCTGACTACTGTCGGTGTTTGAAGCGTGATGCACCAGATGACAGGCACAAACGAAAATCGTCAAGGGCGTCTGTTCTTCGAAATTATAATTATTTTCTTTATTATGTTGCATTCTTTTATTTTTTGTTTATTAAAAGAATTCTAGTTTACATACGTGTATTTCTGTTTATATGATATAACAGTAATAATGCATTATTAGATAGAGAAAGTTTTAAAAAAAAAAAAATCAGAAAAAATGAGTTAATCTCAATGAAAATGGTGTATGCTGTACTGAGAAAATCTGACCTGATTGAACAAATATACATTCATTTTTGAGCTCAGGAGGTTGGATTCATTAAGAAACCACAAAAAAAATCCTGGGGAACATAAATCTTTTTTCAAACGCAGGCCTGTGTAATCGATCCACCTCGTTTTAATTGACAAAGACTAGCCCTAGAGACTATCATAGTGAAGTCGAACACATGTACTACCTTCCGCAATTGCCGGATATTAACATCATCGGACATCTGTTGGTTGTATTGGAGCAAGAATTAGAGAACAGCTTACCTCCGCAAGCGACGTTGAAGGAACGGGAATAGGCTTTGGTTCCAGAATGGTTTTAAAACTCAAGTAACCACTGTCATTATGAGCATAAAGTCATGCCACTCCTGAAGATAAAGTTAAGCCATCTTACCGCTCTTCACCCTAAATATCTTCTAATTTGCATCCAAATGCTACCATTATGTGTCACACAAATAAACGAACATATTGAATAGAGTATTCACAGTGTTAAATTCATCAGGCTAAAATGAATCCAAACAACCAAAGTTCAAACGAAGAATTATATTTTTTCTCTAATTAGAAAATAGAATACGTAGCGTTTGTAGTGTGACGTCCGACAAACACCACAACTAGGTGGTGGGATCTTTCATGGCCAACATACGCACAAAAGTGGGCGATGGTTTCCGTCTTGGAGCACATACGCCAAAAGTGGGCGATGGCTTCCGTCTTGGAGCACATACGCCAAAAGTGGGCGATGGCAAACGTCATGGCCGATGCTTCCTCATGGATCTATCTGGAGCAGGAGTTGAAAAAATTTAGATGTTTGGAGATCCAGAGCAATATTTTTCAACTAGGAGAACAGTCAGAAGAAGAAATGTGAGTGAAGAACTATGGCTGAGATGGCAATAGAGCAACCAGAATAAGGAGAATAAATAATAAAGAGGCCATATATTAGAAGAGAAGACTCATATGAAAAAAAAACGATTAACAAGGGCAGAAGTGGAAAAAGAATAGTCAACTGAGAATTAAAAACAATTCTGTCGATAGCCAGGATTAATTAAAATGCTCGTTATCAGATCCTAAATGATTCATATATTTTTCCACATTGACTATTTTCATACACAGTGAAATATATGTTAGAAACAACTAATGGGAAGTTTATGCAATAAAACTATTTGTCAAATCATTATATCTACTTCGATAAATTATTATTTGATCATCTATACTGACAATTCTTTCACACTTGTTATGTAGAAGTACCACCCAACTTCTATGAGCATTTACGGGATATGCTTAGGCTGCCCAGATTTTTTTAACCCAATGCTGGACGGAACCATCTGCATATATATATATTTTATATATATTTAAATATATATATATATATATATATATATATATATATATATTTAAATAAAAAAAAGTTAAGTAATTTTAGTAGCAAACGAACTTTAATTATTAATAAGTCAATATTCACTTACCTAATTTGGTCTAGAATTGTACTTGGCATTTGAATAGATCTTTTCAAGGAGGTTTATGTTTGAGCTTAGGTAATCAGAAAATTGCAAACAATTCATCTCATAATTGCATGTAGTTAATAGTGCCGCTTTTAAAGTATCTATATTTAACCTGCTTTTTTCGTCTGCCCAGTAGTTTTTCATCATTGAAAATACCCTCTCTGTTGGTGCATTTGATCCTGGTAGACTCAAAGAATTCTACTACCTGATAAATGTTTTCAAATGTAATATTCTAACTTTTGAAATGTGCAAATATTTCCAACCATCTACTGTCAGCCTCAATTTCACGATCATTCCACTCTTTAATTTTTTCTAATGTGACAAAATTCTTAACACAAGTTACTTCATCGAAAAGACCATCATCATTGCCAAATGTTGTAAAGTCTATAATTACTTATGATTGTTTACAGAATGTCCACCTGCATTTCCCAATGCTGGACTTTACATTGTCCAGCAGTGAGTAGTCATTTTTGCTGGAATAATGATCTAAAAACAGTAAAATGCAGGACAGTCCAGCAAAATGCTGGACGTCTGGGCAGCCTAGATATGCTAGATATGAATATGCCCCTAATCAAATTTCATATATGAAGAGTACGATAGGAGTCCTATAAAATTTACTAGTGTTCTAGACATATTCAACTCTCTAGAATATTGTGAGCTTAAAGATATATACGTGTATATACAACGGAATGTCTGTATTATATGTATACATTCGATTTGAACAAGATATCAAAGATTTATATTGCATTTTTCATTCAGAATACAAAGACAAGCTGATGGGTACTAGAGTGAATATTTGTAGATCTTGGAGATAAAATCAAACTGCGTGATTTCCTTTGTAGAGTTACTCTTTCAACGTCTTTACATTCCAACTTCAATATATTCATTCGTTAAAACACCAACACGTTATTTCTCTCAGAGAGAATGAATTTAGTTAATAAGATGTTAAATGGGCTGGGTCCCAGTGACCAAATTGGATAGACACATAATTTCTTGGTTTATTTTTTAAATGCTGAGGATTCAGCACTGGTTAGCGCAACTGTTCTTTGAGATACGAACGAGAGCCTTACCTGACGGTGCCTTCTTGAAGCGTGACTTAGTTGTGGTCACGGCCGGCAATCGAGCGATAGGAACTCTGCATTGAGTGAGAAGGTTCCGACCAAAGGATAGGCACCAAACGGGGGGGTTTTACCCCAAGTTTAATGATCACTTTGTTGAACTTCTTTATCAAATTTTACAGCTTGCGGAAGATCTGATATCAAACTAGTAGATGGTCGGCCTTTGGAGAATTCCGAGTTAGCTGCGTTTACAACAATGTCTTATATATATATATATATATATATATATATATATATATATATATATATATATATATATATATATATATATATGATAATTACTAATTTTAATTACAAAGGTGTTTAATTTCCTAATCTTATTTTACTGAGCAGACGCTAGAGTGGCTTTAAAATGGAAAACCCAATTAAAACGTACTAAAGTGGCACATTGGCATTTTCTCTTTATAGCTGAGCCAATCGCTCCTTGAGGTCGGACAGGATTCATTCTTAGAACGGAGGGAACCTAAGTTAGAGGGAATCTCTTAACGACCTGGAGGTACCGGAAGAAGGGGCTGGTTACACCATCACAAGGAAACGTGCCTTCAAAGGAGGGAGCTCCCAATCTAAGGGGGATTCTTATTCAGCAGGGAGGGGCAGGACATCACTTCGCGAGAAATGAAAAGACGAGTTGCAAGTGAGGATCATCAACTCGTACGACTTGCTCCTAAATTGTGCTAAATTTAAATTTGGTTTTAGGGGCCTGAATTCCTATGTCTTCTTACCAATAGTGATATATATATATATATATATATATATATATATATATATATATATATATATATATATATATATATATATATATATATATATAATTAAGTAGGAAGCCATATTGTATACATGCACTGTTAAAGTCCACAGCAGTGGCAGCGTTATTGATTTTAACTTGTATTCTTTTTATTTTTCTTACAGTTTTTTGGGGTCTGGGTCTTTCTTGTAGGCTAGAAAAACATTCGCAAAAGACGTATTTTATTCAGAGGCGTCTTTCGACCGTGGTCGGTCATCTTCAGGGAATGAACACAAAAGGAATGACTTGATTTGATTTGATGAGCTAGGTGGTGAAATGTATGGTAGGTGTGATAGGGGTGAAGAAGTTTTTTAGTTTTAGTTATCCTGGTTGCGAGGGCATCGCCTTCGTTTTACTTCCATATTTTTCCTCTTCTTTTGTTGCCTCTTTTGACTCCAGTGTTCCCACTGTTGGCATTTTTGACCGGCAAAGCCGGTCTGAATCTTCCTTTTAAACATATATATATTTATTTAATTTTATTATTTCCTCCGCCTTAGCTTTCTAGCCTTTCAAGTTTATCTTTTGCTAACTTTATTTAGCCTAATTTTATTTTTGTGGTTATTTTGCCTCTTTTGTTTTCATTTTCGTCTATTATTAATTTTATTTCTTTCTTTTTGTGGGCACTTTGCTTCTTTTGTTTATTTTATATTTTATTCTTAAATTAGTTTATATTATTTATTTCCTTTTCTTCTGATGGGCTCTTGGCCGCTTTTATTTATTTTTATTTTATTTTATAGATTAAAGATTTATTAAAGAGAGAAGGATACATTGAGTTTTCCATTTTTACAAAATTTCAAAGTTTAAATTGAATACAAGATGTAAAAAATAAAAAAAATATATACTTACAATACTGCTGAAAGTTTTACTAAAAATACAGCCGAGAAAAGTGAGGTTTGGGTAAGAGTACTAATAAACAGAGTAAAAAAAGAGGTCCTCCCGGAATTATCAGATCATGTTTTTTAAAACGCCCCATTAGTTATTACATACGAGTACATACGAGGGGCGGTCATTAAGTTTTGCGAATCGGTAGGGCAAAACAGAGGAAGGGGGATGGCTGTTTGTGGGGTTGTTAGGACAAGTTATGACAAGTGAAGACCTGCAGCCGCACGCTCCTGCGCGAGTGCGGATTCGAGGAGCTCAACCATCTCCCCTACAATCCAGATCTGGCCCCTAGCGACTACTTTTTCTTCCGCTAGCTCAAGGCTGCACTGCGTGGACGCCGGTTTGTTGGGACGATGAAGATGTCCGGCTCGCCGTCCAGGAGTGGATTGCACAGCAGTTGGGAGATTTCTGGTTGTCGGGAATTCGAAGCCTCAGGGACAAGTGGCGCAAGCGCATTGAAGTCGAGGGTAGTTATATTGAAAAATAATAAAACACTTTTCCTCATATCTCGTTTCCTTATATCCGAACTGCAAAACTTATTGACCGTCCCTCGTAGCTTACATGATTTGGGTTTTATTTTTAGTAATACAAACTTATAATCATTATTTAGAGGCAGTTATTTACATTTGTGTTCGTTATTTTACTCACTTTTCTGTTATTATTTAAAAATCTTTGTTACATATTTTATACTTGGTATCCGTTATTTATGGTTGTCTACCTTATTTATTCTTTAGCACTTATTTAACTCATATTATTTAATGATTTCACCTACTTTTATCGTAATTATTGTTATTTGGTAACTTGTTAGTTCATTCACTACTTTTATTATTATTGTCTACCTTATTTATTCATTATCACTTATTTCCCTTGCATTATTTAATTATTACAGCTAATTTTATTGTAAATTTCGTTATATGATAATTTTTCTGTTCCTTCACATCTGTTGTTATTATTTTACACCTTTCGTTATTAGTTTAATTTGAACTCTTTTGGTTTACTTATTCATTCATTTTCACTCGTTACCTACACAATGTTTTATTATTATAGCTACTTTTAACGTTATTAATTTATATTGAACACTCCACTATCACTTATCATTTATCGTGGTTCACTTTCCGTTATATTTCCGCATCTCGAATCTTTTATTCACTGTTCGTCACTCGCGCACTAGTCGATCTCTGACGTTTTCATTCCACTTTTAATTTTCTTGTATGCGGACATGTTAACGGTATGTAGGCACGAGTCCGGTATGTACATCGCGCGTTCCATCAACAGTTCTCCTATTTCCTTCGGAGACCACGGTCCCTCGAAGGTCCATTTGTAGTCTCCTCGTTTGATTCCGAAGGGTAGCTTTTCTTGGTTTCCTTTCTCCGGTCTGCAGACTGTTGCAGCAAAGACCAAGTTGAGGTCCACTTCTTTACCGTCGAAGAAACATCCTCTTTGTAGAATATCCTTTTTTTTCGTGAGGGGTACTCCGGGATATTCCAAGATATATTCTTCTTCGTTCTCTTCCGTGTCCTCTGTTTGTTGTTGTTGTACTGTTGTTTTATTTTTCTTCTTCCTTTGCCGTTTCTTATTTGGGCTTATTTTGGTATTTTCGCTTTTTGCCTCTCCTTCTTCTTCTGTGGTACTCTCCTCTTCTGAACTTTTGTTTGCTGTGCGCATGCTGGTTGTGCTACCTTTTTATTTTCACCACTTTTCTTCTGTGTTTCTTCGAGGAATTGAATGTTCAAGATTTCTTGTGATGCGGGTTTCGGCGGGAACCATAACTTCTTCTTGATGCCATTTTTTTTTGTAGAAGTGTACTTAGCTGGTCAGAAAACGAGCCGGAGTTGGCAATGTTCGCCAATATTCGTTGCCGCCGTTTCCACGTATGTTCTTGCTTTTGACTCCTTTTTTTTTTAATTTTCTCATGTTTTGTTCGGATTGCTTCCTTGCGTATGGGACACTTCATGGCCAAGGCCCTGTGTTTCCCTCCGCAGTTCGCACACTTAGGTTGTTCTGTACCGCATTCTTTCCATCCGTGTACTGTTTTTGAGCAGACCCACATGTGGCTTCCTTTTTCGGGCAGTCCTTCGTGGCGTGTTTCTCGATGTGTAGGCAGTTGAAGCAGTTTTCCAATTGAATGTACTCTTCTGCTTCAATCTGCTCGGGGGTTATTCGAAGATAGAACCCCAGGAATCCATCCTTCATAGCCCTCTGGGCCGTCTCAAAATTCTCGAAGATGACTTTAACAATATTTTTACCGAATTTTTCTACTTTCTCGATTTTTGACTTTTGCAGAGCTCGTCCTTAATCTCCTCGCAGGTGTTATCTGTGGAGAATGAGTCGAGCCTCCTGAGTATGATTGTCCGTCTGACCATGAGTTCGTGTGGGATGGATGCTTCAAGTCCAATCTTACGAAGGGGCTCCTTGGCTTTATGAGACACGATGTCCTCTACGTCCTTTAATATCCAACATATCACTTCCCATCCGTTTGGCATTGCGATCAATCTTATTAGTTCGATATTTATTTTGCCGAAGATTGTTTCGATCACCGTTTGCCGATCTGGTTTCGTTGCCTCTCTGATGGTACGGAAGGGGATCCGTTTTATATCCAAATTGGGCGGCCCCATGGCCCCCGTCGGTGGGCGTTGTCCCTTCTTCTTCGTTCAGGTGTGAGGCTATTCGTCATTGTAGAGTCTTTACTGAGAGGTAGTATTATTATAACTAGTTGGTCGGTGAGGGCGTCTTAGAACATTCCCTTAACTTTTCCTCCTTTTACACGACCAGGCACGATGAATTCTCACTATCAAAAGATAAAGGTGAATACGAATGGTGAATCAGTTTTTTATTGGATGATATACTCAGTTTTTTAGTAAAAGGTGGGATAGTGGAAGATATAGTAGGTAAAAATTAAAGTGGGGAGTAGGGGGTATTTTGCCCTAGTAGGGAGGGCATTGCTTTATTTTTTCTTTATTTTTACCTTTGCTTTTGTTGTTTGTTTGAACTTTTTATCTTATGTTTGTGTAACTTCATGAACTTTAGTGTTCTCCTTATTGTTTGTTCTCAAATGATTAGTTGTACTTATTTTTGTTGCAAATCTTCAGTTTTCAAGCCTTTGTTAGCTCTAATTGCCAACAATTTACCTCGTGTTTCTTGTGTTGTAATAATTGTATTGTTCGCTGTTTCATTTATGTATGTATTGATGAAATGTTTTTATATGTTGTATTGTGTTTGGCCTATGTATAAATTGGTGTAATAACTTCTTGTGTGCATAATTTTGTGCTCGGGAACCGACGTTGGCGTGAGACTTTTTCCCGTAGCCTCGCAGGTATATTAAGCCTGCCGTCTGTTCCCTGTAGCTCAGGAATGACACCATTCGTTAGAGTGGACCAGACCTTTTTTTCCAAGTTTTTGGGTGACGATATTGATAGGCTCCAAACGTTTCCTCCTTTGCAAATCTCTTTGCCTAAGGTGATCACGCCTTCTGACTTTGTTGATGATAGTATATTCACTCTTAGAAAAATTGGGATAGTAGTAGATAAAAGTAGGTGAAAATTTTTAAAGTAGGGGGGGGGTTGCTCTAGTAGGAGGGCATCGCAGTCTTTTTACTTTTGGAAATTTGTCTTTACTTATTTGTTGCATGTAGTCTATTATGTATTGGTTTATTTACGTGTAGCAGGCGTGTTCTTCTTATTGTTCGTGTTTCAATTGTTATTATACTTATTTTCAGTTAAATCTTTGAGCATTCAAGCCTTTTAAAGCTTTTGGCTCGGCAATTTACCTGTGTTGTTATCATGTTTGGTGTTATGGATACTCTGTGTTTGTTTCGTTTCGACTGTATAATGTTTTCTTGTGTATAGTGTTTGGTGCTTGGGAATTGGTTACGACGTGTGACATTCCCACGCAGTCGAGCAGGAATGCCAATTCTGCCACCTGTTCCCTGTAATTCCGGAATGACATCATTTGTAAGAGTTAACCAGACCCTTCTTCCCAATTTCTGGGTGAAGATGTTGATGGGGTCCAGTTTCTTCCTTGTGTGGAGTTACCTCTGACGGCGTTGGTCCCGCCTTCTGACCTTGTTGATCAGTAGGGATGCAGTGTTCTGTATTTGCTGCATTTTTCTCATTGAGGTCTTGTTTGCCACTTGAGTCACTACTGCGGGATAGATGAGCTTAGTTCGGACGTACTTTGTTGATAAGCAGAATGCTACACTATATATACTTTTGTACTTAAACATAAGGGCTAAAAAATTGCTCAATCACAGTTTAGGAAAATTCTTTAGGACAAACTAACGTTCAAAACATAGGCACTGCTTGTTTTTCTATTTGAACTTAAGGGACAAAATTGGCCAATCACAGTTAAGGAATTTTTTTAAGGCTAAACTAACGTTTAAAACATAGGCGCTACAGAATAATTGACTATTTCAGCAGAGATGTTAGAAGCGGTTTACCGCCCCTTGGGGCCCCATTGGGCAAGATGGCTCAAGTTGGGACCACCCGGGTCCCGCTGCGCACCATCAGCAGTCACACCAGATCGGGCAGAGACAAAGTCTTTGAAGTCATCTATGGGCGACTAAAGATAGTTATGATCAGGCTACTAGAGGTCTCCACGAGTTATGTCGCTATATGCGAAACCGAAAAAAGATGTGGAGGCCATGACTAAGGAATCGGCGGGCGAGGTTCTTTGCGAATTCGGCCTCCAGCCAGCAATCTTTCCTCAGATCCAAACGCACAGGATTGGGGAGCATTCCAAAGACGAGATAAAAGAAGAAATTATACAAAATCATCAAATGGTGAAGTTCACTGAAATTGTCAAATTTAAGAACAAAAGGGACGACTCGGACTATACCCATGTCTTTAAAATCATCTTTGGAGATACATCCATGGCCAAGAAAGGGAAGGAGTCTGGGATCCTGCTTTTTAACGCCAGGATCAGCGGGGAGCAGATTGAGAGGGAGGAGTTCCACCAAATCCAATTCTGCTTCCGTTGTTACAAAATGGAGGCACACACAACTCACGAATGCCAGGTGCCCCAAGAGTTGGTATGCTCTAGTTACAGCGAACCTGGTCACCATTGAAAGAACTGCCAGAGCCCTCGCGAGAAGTGCGAGAACTGCAGGCAAGGCCACCGATCTATGGCAATGGCCTGCCCCATGAAAAAAGAATTGATCAGGAGGAAGCAACAATGAAGTAAAGAAGAGGCGACCAAAAAGCCAACACAATGTACGCTCAGGTCGCAAAGGCAGCTTACTCCGAAACAGAGAATAAGAAAACTTACCTCAAAATCCAAAACGAAGAATCGACAAAGATTTTGACGTGCATCTTGTATGCCCACATCAGAAATCTAACGCAGCCTGGGACATTCGCAAAAGAGTTAAACCGGATGCTCGCCAAAAATGGCATAAACCAAATGTGGTTCCCGGACGATCCCCCATCAGGGGATGTCCTCCAAATACTAATGGTCCCAAAACAGACTCAGGAAGAGAGAAAACAAGAGGATAAACCTAAGCAGCAGAACAAGAGACCCGATCCGAGAATAGAAGCAAGAAAGGAAAGGGAGGCTGCTGCCAGATCGTTAAATGAAGAAACGGAAGATTCGGATTCCACAGACACCTCTCAATTTACGCATCAGAGCAGTTCCCCTTCCCAAAGGAAGGAGATGCCAACAAAATATTCGTCGGTATCAAAAAGAAATACTACAAGTGGGAATTCGATGCCCAGTGCGAAGAGGAAATAGTCGAGGAGGCCCTCTTCTATCATAATGTTAGACTCTACAGAGAAACATTTGAAGAACTTACCACGGCAGAGTACAAAAAAAAAAGAACAGGAAAAAGCGTCCCACCACCAGGAAAAATTAAGAGCCAGAAAAAAAAATGGAGAACCTGAACAACAGATGGAAAATTGTGACGCTCAACGTAAATGGATGGGAGGGAAAAGCAACTGTGTATAGGAACATATTCCGTGTGCTAGACCCCGACATCTTCTTAATTACGGAGCACGGGATCAACACAACATCTTGTCAAGTAAAGATACCGGGCTACAGAGTTGTCACAAAGAATCATTCTCAAGAGAGGTTTGACGGTGATGCCGTTGCAATCAAAAGGAATCTCTCGTTCAGGCACCTTCCAGAACTGGACGAGTCATTCGTGGCGATAGAGTTGCCTACATAGTGGGCAACCTCGTGATCGCGGCGGCATATCAACCTTCTCGAAGAGCGTATCTGCCCCTAACAACTTCTACACCCTGATTGGCAACCGCAGAATGGCATTCCTTGGGGGCGACTTCAATGACAGATGCCGAACGACTGGCTATGGAAAAACATCCAGAGGACAGGACCGGATTTACCGACCTATATTACCTCTCGGGCAGCAACAAAACCCGACATAATCATGACAAGTGACGGTCTCCCATTCAACTACCATAGCGAGCCTGGACCAACAATTCTCAGCGACCATATAGAGATCTTGACCACCATCTCACTCGCTCCGATCCAGCTTCCGGTCCCTCTCCGCAAAAGCTACGCCTCGGCAAACTGGAAATGCTACAGAGAAATCCTAGGCAGATTCGAACCAGCCAACCTAAGCGAAGCAACTCTAGAGGAGATTGACGGAGAGCTGGGGATGATAACACCCCTCATCACCGAGGCTGACCGCTAGTGTGTACCTATGATAGGGTACAAGACTCTTCCACAACCCTGATGGACCGAGGAGATGAAAGAGGTCGCTAAGGAGCACAGGGAGGTGTATGAAGAAATCAGAAGAACGGGTACGAATCGGGAACGAAGCTCGCTGCTACGACACTTGCGTGATGATCAAAAGCTGGCCATTAGCCAACAATAGGCTGAAATCTGGGACATCCTAATAGCCAGGATAGACAGCGAGGTGACTCCCGATAAATTCCGGCGACTAGTAAGGAAATTAAAAGGCCTACCGAATAGAGGAAAGACCCGCATTAATGAGGGCAATGACTACTTGGAGGATCCGGCGATCCTGGAGGAAAGGTTCCGCACGTTCTGGAAGGAAATCTTCTCAATAACACCTGAGGACGATGCGGAATTCGACCAGGAATTCGAAGACCATCTGATTGAAGAACTTAATAAGATCATACATCGAACACACCCACGAGCTTACGTCGACGAAGGGAGGAAGATGGCGGACCATGGCAGGGTGGGCCAATAAAAAAAAACCAGCTCTAAAAAACCCGGGTTTTATGGGGCCTTTTCAAGTGAAATTTGAAAAGCCCCGGGTTTGTTTTGTTTTTTTAAATTACATTTCTTTTCAAGAAATAAATGCTACTTATCATTATTTTATTCAAAATTCATATTTATGTTTATAATTTCAACAAATATGTATCCAATTAAGGTTATTTCTCTGATACTAACTCATAATAATTCATCTCTCCTTCTACAGGTTATGGCCATCATGGGTACCCACAATTCTCGATCAGTTGTCTGTTACTGTGATCTGTTCTCACTATAATATAATTATTAAACTAAGTAATTATTAATATTATATAAAAATGGATATCACTATTCTTTTTCTATGTTATTCTAGTGCTTGTAGCATTTGTTTTGAAAAAAAACAAGATTTGAAAAAACTCAGAATAAAACCCGGGTTTTGTTTTGTTCTTTTCAAAATTACACTTTTCTTTTCAAGAAATGAATGTTACTTATCATTATTTTATTCATAATTCATATTTATGTTTATAATTTCAACAAATATGTATCAAATTAAGGTTATTTTCTGATACTGACTCATAATTCATTTCTCCTTCTACTGGTTATGGCTATCATGGGACATGGGTACCCCAGATTCTCAATCAGTGATCTGTTACTGTGATCTATTCTTACTATAATATAATTATTAAACTAAGTAATTATTAATATTATATAAATATAGAGATAGCTATTCTTTTTCTATGTTATTCTAATGGACCTGAGTAGCCGCTTTCGTCATCTTGATCTTAAGATAACGTGCTCGAGTGACGTAGGATAACCTTCCTACGGTGAAATTTCAACTCATTCATCTTCTGCTGTCTTTCCGCTGTTGCCACCAACACTTTGCGCGACACTACGGTCTCTAGGACGATTTCTCGGCCGGAGAATCTAGCCTGTGACTCCTAACGACCTCTCCATAGCCGAATCTCACTTGTAACTCCTGACGACCTCTCCACGGCAGAATCTCGGGAGTTTCTGATGACTTCTTCTTTACGGCAGAATTTTACCTGTTCCTCCTGACTATCTCTCCACTGCAGAAGATCTCGTCTTTCCTCAGAACTCGTTCACAGTAGCATCTCACCCGAAATAGGGTGAACAGAATATAGAACTTGTTCAAACAGTTAAATCATTAGTCTAGATTTCAATGTTCCTGCTAGTCAAAGTGGCCCTGACTCTAAATGAATAGATTTTACTCTTAAAGACTTCAACATCAACCAGTTCCCAAAATGTATGGTTGGCATGCTTCAACGCGACTAAAATCTATCCCCCTTCCCTCCGACCCACTTTATTTACTATTAAGCATATGGCGCCCATTATTTTGTTCACGCCGATAGTCCTTCATAGTCATGAGGTGGTATTATTCTAGAATCTTGTCAGTGATGATTCATCCCAGGACAGAAGGTACCAAACACGCCCGTACCCCCCCCCCTTCAATATATCTAGAATAGACCATATCATCCACTTTATCCTTAGTTAGCTTTTTATCTCTCAAACACTCATTCACACAATCACTCTACCATTTACGCGCTCTTCTAACCTCTTTCACACTCTACCACTCACTCGTGTACAGTAATAGGCAAAGGTTTTGACTACTTTTTTTTCCTTAATTTTTAAAATTGACGTGATAGAAATAATTATTCTAATATTTAAATTATTCCGTGATTATTAAAAAGTCAGCGTTTAAAAAAAAATGAGAAAAACAGTCCATTCCTTCCCTCAATCCAAAATCGCGCTCCGGTCCTGCTCTTGAAGGGGGCGAGTTTCAGTCTCTGGAACTTTGCTATTCGATCACAAAAGTGAAATGATGAAAAGTATGGGTTAAATAAATGATCTTTAATTATAATCTATTTCGTAATATTTGTATTTAAAAATAAATATTTGAATCTTTTTTGCAATTCCAGAAATGGTTCTTTCGAAAGAAAAGCGTGTAACCATTGTTGTTCTGCACCAAAGTGAAATGAAATGCAAGGGAGTAGTTGCTAAGGGTATCGATTGCTTCAAGGAGCACCATCTTTAGGATCATTAATGACTTTAAAAAGACTGGTTACACTCCTGTGAATAAGTCTTCTGAACGCCCAAGAGCTTCAAATGAAAGCCAGATCGCCTCCTGGGAAGGTCTCACCTGAAGGATCGAATTGCCTCCAGTGCCAAGCTTGTTCACGATTGGAAATGAGCACGCGTGAATGCATCGGCCCGTACGGTGAGGAGGAGACTTTTTCACAAATGCCTCAAGTCGAGAAGGGCTGTGAAGAGGCCTCATATCACCAACAGGAACCTTACGGATAGGCACCACTTTGGAAAACTGGGGTAAAGTGGTATTCTCCGATGAAGCTCCCTTCCGCTTGTTTGAAGATCCCTCGTTAGGAGGGGGAAAGAGAGGGGGCTTCACGAGCCCTGTCTGGTCCAGACGGTGAAGCATCTGGACACTCTCGATGTCTGGGGCTCTTTCTCATCTAAGGGAATTGGAGGACTCACAATTTTGCCCAAGAACAATGCGATGAACTCAAAAGGCTACCAAAATGGACTTTATGAGAACCTTTTTCCAAACAGTTCAGGACCAATTTGGGGATGAAAAATGTATATTTCAGCATGATGCTGCACCTTGTCACAAAGCATAAGCAATAGAAATGGTGTTGGCTAAAAAAAACATCGAACCTTTTAGACCTTGGCCCGAGGATTCTCCAGAGAGAATTTGTGGTCGATAATCAAATTGACAGTTGATAAACAAGAGCCATCCATTTGCGAACAGTTGCGCTTGATTATTGAAGCAAAAAGGGAGCAATATCAGTCAAGATATCATCACAACTTTTCCAAAAGAAATTGAAGAAGTCCTAAAGAACAAAGAACATAATTTTAGATATTAATTACACGCATCAATTGATAATATTTATTAATAAAATGGTTTTGTGTTATTTCTTTTTATATTGCCCTTCAGATTATGATACACATTATAAAACAAAATGCAACGTTTGATTGGTTCTATTAATTTTTTTATAGGAAAAAATATAGTAGTCTCAAAACCTTTGACCATGGCAGTAAAGACTCTTTACCGCTCTATTTTCATACAGTCTTCCTAAGTGCCTATACTACCTCAGAACCTCACAACACTTTAATTCCCAAATTCATTCACACCCTTCTTCACTCAATAAACATTTCTTACCCAGTCGCACCTCACTCTCTCTAGCTCACACCGAGCATCCCTCTCAAGGTAACCATCTGCACTGTTCTTACTCGAGATCTTTCCTTCTTCTTTCACACTATAGTTTCATCATCCATTCTCCAATGTTGGCACCAGCACACTCTTATGCAGCTTTCTGGCACATGATATACCCAGCACCTTAACATTCACTATCGCTCTAATTGCCCCCAAGAGTTCTTCCTATTATTTAAAACTTGTGTTGGCAATCTGTTTCATATGCACTACTATTAATTACACAGCATGCAAGATACTTAAAACCTTGCACTTGTTCAAGGGCGACATCACGGACTCTAATATCACACTCCACTCAATTATCACCTTACTCTTCTCTACATTCACTTATAGATTAGATCCGTATACCTACACACTCTTTCAAAAGCTACAATCAACATTTCCAAATTCCCCTCACTCTCAGCCATTAACAACACATCATCAACCTATGTATGTAAATAGAACACATGCCCCACCATTCCTCATCAATCACACACCCCTTTCCCTCATCACCTGAATACATATTTCTCTGAGTCCTTCATCCATAAAGATAATAAATATCCATATCAACAGACAAACTTGTCTTACACCTTAACATATGCCAAATCACGCACTATGTCTATCTTTCCACCAAAACATGCATTAATACATTAATTACAACATAAATACACCTTACCATTTAATAGTTTACCACTCATACCATGCATTCCCATTGCCTGCCATAATGCTTCCCTATCCACCCGATCATAAACTTTCTTCACATCTATTAAACCACCATACATTTCACACCTCTTATTCCTTGTTTTTTTCCAGTTAGTCGTTTCAGCACAAACACTTGATCAACATACACGCTACAGGCTATAAACCCCATTTGTTTAGCCCTCAGCTATTCTTCTTACACGTTCAATTAAATTTCTTCCAAAGACTTTAATTGCAACGCTCAAAGGTCCTATTTGAATAGATAACTTGCGCCCACTTTTCTCTCCCGTTTGCCCTTATAGAACGACACTATTACTGCACTCTCCCAGTCTTCGGGTAGTCTTCCACTTTCTACTCTCTTATAACACAGCCACCAAACCATTCTATAACACAATCTCTACCACTTTTTGGCCGATTATATTATTTACTCCCCCTTATCTTGCCATTCAACAACTTACGGCATGCCTTTCTCTTCCATACCTCGATAGAGCAACGATTTATACACACGAAGAAAATCATACTTACAGTTGCATCATATTCCATACACAGATTATACAACTCATCAAAGTATTCTCGCTCTCTTCGCTCGACCTATACATTGCTCACAAGTACCGTGTCATTCTTGCCAGTGGTTTTCACACAGTTATTCTTCTCCTGGTTCCTCACCCTTTATACTCGTACATCCAGAATAGCTTCCGGTTCCTGACGGGATCCTCATTCATCTTCCTGTTCGCAACGGGATCCTCATTCAATTTCTTGTTCCCTTCGGGATTCTCCTTTATTTCCCTGTTCCATTCAGGATCCTAATTCATTTTCATGTTCCCATTGGGATCCTCATTCATTTCCCTGCTCCCTTCGGGATCTTCGTTCATTTTCCTATGCCCAGTGGGGTCCTCATTCATTTTCCTCTTCCCATGGGGATCTTTATTCATTTTCCGGTTCCTTTCGGGATCCTCGTTAATTTTCCTGTTCCCTTCGGGATACTCGTTGATTTTCATGTTCCCATCAGTATCCTCATTCATCTCCGGTTCCCTTCGGGATCTTCATTCATCTTTCTCTTCCCATCGGGATCCTAATCATCTTCCTGTTCCCATTGTGATTCTCTTCGATCCTTTATTCAAATAGTTCATTTGCTGCTTTCTTACCTTGTTTATTCACATGTTTCACTTTCCTATTCATCTCATTTATGCATTTTACCGCATCTCCTTGACATACTCTTTTGTACCATCAAGCATCTGAGACTACTACTCCGCCATTGCAACATTCAGTATTTTTTCCTCTTTCTAGTTCTGGCACCCCCACACATACCTACTACTACTTCCTTAAATTTATTTCACATTTGCTCTATCTCCATGCTCTCATTTATTTTCTCTCTTCTACTTCTTTTCTCTATGATTTAATAACCATTCACTTCTGATTATCGCTTCTTTTCCACCTTCTTTATCACTTTTTATCCATGCACCAATCAATTCAACCTTACATAACAAAAGCGTGTTATCAGATAGTGCCATACTAATACATCTCGTACCATATTTTTTCCTTTGCCATACCCATGTGTCCTTACATACATTCTTGTGCTGAAAGAATGTGCTTGCTTCACATAAGTTTCTTAAAGCACATAACCCTACTACCTTCTCTTGATTCTCCTTCTCTCCGGGTGTAGCAAAAGATCCAACTTATCCTCTTTCTCACATTATGTCACCTCCGTTAAGTTGGTGGTGCGTCGAGTTGTACACATGCTTACACACAGCTCCGGTCGCGTACGTAACGACATACCTAATCAAAACACCGCTGCCCTTCCACCCTTCATTTGGACTGAAAAATAAATCAGTGCCGCCTCCAAGCCTGTTGAAAAGACTGTTATTTCCGGAATTCCCTGCCGTGGAACAGGCGTGTCTCCGTTGGGCCATGAAAAGGTCCGCTGCTTCCTGGTTGATGAAAAAACACAGTTCTGCTGCTCTCTCACCAATTTCGACCCACCAAGAGCCGTCCGTCCATGGTAGTTTCGGGCTTGTTAGCGAGTCATTTTTATATCTATTTTAATTGTACTATCTGGTCGTGGGTGTTGAGAAAGGACGGGCGCCGTAATTTCTAAATTTGCAAGTTGATGCTGGGTATAGACAAGGTGGCCTCATGTGTCCCAGTCGGTTTGTGTTTCGTTTGTAAGTGAAGTGTCCTCTGCAGCTTTAAGAGCAGCCTCCATAAGAACGCTTTAAGAACACTTTAAGAACATAACCTCCGTAAGAACAGTTTAAGAATACAAATTCCATAAGAACCCTTTAAAAACACAAGCTCCATAAGAACCATTTTAAAAACACAGTTTCTATAAGAAAATTTTAAAAACACCACGTCCATAAGACCGCTTTAAGAACACAACTTCAATGTTTAAACTGGCTTACGAGAATGACAAACAGCTTGAAAAGTTTCAACAAAGAAGACCTCTTATAGTGACCACTCAAGTTTGATGGGTTATTAGCATGTAATGATCATTTTGACTGCCAAAGGGATGGTGTGTTTGGCAGATTTCCTTTTGTTTATACTAAAGAACAAATAAATGGACATTTGTAATTATGAAAGTTAAATTATTTTCAGCAATGTTTATTCATTAATTTACATTAAGAAATAAAAACATGCCAATTTATATGAGTTCCTGTGGAATCTGTGGATGGTTGAGAGAGAGGGATTTGGAAATGGTGATTGCAGCTTTTAACAAGGACTGTGAGAGTAGGGGGATAAAAAATGAATGCAGAGAAGAGTAAGGTAATGGGTATTTTGGGAAGGGAAGGGGGTGCGGATATCCAAGTTAAGGGCGTGAATAAGTGATGAGTTTTAAGTATGTAAGATGCATTGTGAATGAGAGTGGTACAGATGAAGCAGATTGGACCCCAATGTTTTAAATGGTAGGAGTCAATGGGGGCAATTTGAGTCTTAGTGGATGGTAAGGTGGTAAGTGCAGAATGTGCCAGAAAGGTGCATAGGAGTGTGATGATGCCAAAGTTAGTGTATGGATAATGAGACTATGGCGTAGAAGAAAAAAAAATCTTAAGTGAGAACAGTGCAAGTGGATAAATTAAAGAGGATGATTGGTGTTCGAATGGTACACAAAGTGAAGAAGGACTGGGTGAGAAATGTTTATGGTGTGAGGGGTACGAATAAAGTGGGTACTGAAAGTGTTTTAAGGTGGATGGCATGTAAGAAGAATTTATGTACGAGACTTGTAAAGAGAATATACTAGAGTGAGCGTCACATTGAGAGAAAAAGGTTGTAAAACCGCGTAAAAGGTAGGTTGCTTATGTGAATAAGTGTTTGAGAGATAAAGGGGAGTGACTAAGGGGCGTTCTTAGGGCCCCTTGCCCAGAAATTCCGCTAGCTCATAAAACCCCAATTCTATGAAGGCCTTTCGTCCTAGACACAAGGATGGGTGGCCTTGTGCATTAATGGGGCATAAGGGGGGAAGCTTAGTGGAGTTGAAGTGCACCAACCACAATCTGTGCGTAACTGGTAGATGCTGGAGTCGAACCAGCGACTTCTCACATGAAATGAGAAAGATCAGGTCCTTTTTTTTCTCTTCGTCGTGGCTCAGTGGTAACCCTCTCGCTTCTCGTTCGAGAGGTCGTTGTTTCGAATTCAGCATAATGTTAATATTTTTAACATCAATTTATCTATTTTCCCTGTCACACTAACGCAAAATCATGCGCACACCTCAGCATCTACTTTCACCTTTTTTTTTGCAACACACACACACACACACACGGGCGCAAGCATTTACTTCTGAGTACCTGTTCAGTCCCTTCGACTTAATTAACCTACCTGCGTTCCAATATTTACCTGGAAAACACAATCTTTTCCAGGGATTTATGCGAAGACCTTGGGCTCTTGTGTTCACCAGTGGTCTGCCACAGGTGGGTATGACCTAGCTTCACCGGCCTGGGGTGTATGGGCGGGGAGGTAATTGGCGCGTGGCGGGACACGATGGTTTAAAAGTCACTTTTGAGACGTTCCAGATGCTTCCTAAACACGACGCGGTTGAGGCCCTAAAACGGGTAGTGACGGGCATTTCAAAGCGATTTAACTGCCTGTAAAGAGAGGCTATGAGGAGGGGGGGGGGAGGTGCCCCAATTCTCTATATGAACTACTACTATTCCACCAACATGCACCATATGTAACTAAAGCCCAGACAACAACAAACATACACATGCCCTGCCCAAACCTCACACAAGCTCGCAATACACACAACATACATCCCTCTTAGTAGGGACTTGTAGCCCCACCCGGGCTTCCTTGTGGGCGCAAACCTCACAGAAGAGAGGAAAAGGTGCCGACAAATAGAGCTAGGGAACTTAGAGTGTTAGCGCGTTTGAGAGATTGGAAGTCATTGAAGAAAGGAAACTCTTGTAGTACCAACCCATTACAGAAATGGGTCATAATACCCCGTTTTATGATGGGAAGTTAGGAATTGCGCGTATAATTTAGTAATTCAAAATAAAAGATCAATTTCCGAATTGAGAGTGGGTGGGGGGCTTCTGAGGCTCAATAGGTGAATTTCGGATAATTTTTTTGACTTAACCTCACTGAACTTCAAGGAAATCGAGCACTAAACTAAGGAATGTCCTGTAAGAGGACCGTAAATCTTCTACCATCTCCTGAGGCTAAGTAAAAACATGTCAATTGTGATTTTATTGCATGGGGAACTAAGTTGAGACCGAGGAGGGCATAAAAAGAACCCCCATGGGAACACCGCCCCCTCCCCCAAAGGATAAGAATTATGTTGAGGGAAGGATGCAAAGAAAGAGGAGGGGAGGGGCAGCTCAATGGAGAAGTTGACTTCGGATGACAAACGAGGGCATTTTTTAAAAACATTACCGAAAGCTCACCTATAATAAAGAATGGATATTGGAACAATAATTTATACCATCTCGCAAAGGGAAAACAGAGTATTATGTATTATGTATACATATGTGGCAATCCATTTACACAAAAAACTACACACAGACTCACAAATTCTAACCGGAGGTACCATTGATGTCGACTTGGTCGCATTATGTTTCATCAAATCAGAAAAACTTCGGTTCCACGAAATTGTCATTTAACCATTTGGTCCGACTTTATTTATGAACGGAAATCTGCTAAAATGAATCCTACAAACATTCATTTTCTCACCATCTATCTATAAAATTCTTTTGACAGACAATCTCTACTCTCTCTCTATCTCTCTCTCTCTCTCTCTCTCTCTCTCTCTCTCTCTCTCTCTATATATATATATATATATATATATATATATATATATATATATATATATATATATATCTGTCGAACACACATCAACGAACATTCACTTCCGACAAAGCTCCTTCACTACACATATAAAACGACCACACATTATTCACGCAGTCAGATCCACATTATCCAGACAGTCGACCAAATCACTTTGGTCTTTGTTGTGCTTCATCCACCTCGGTGGATAGGAGTCACAAACCCCAGCCATTCATCTTATTAAACCTCAAGTTCAAAATAGTTATTTTCATCAACTTGTATGTAAATCCAAATACGAACTTATTTGGTGGACACCTTCAAACAAACTCATATCCCAGTTCCAACTTAGAACTGGTGACCCCCACCACAATCAAAGCATCAACTTCTCCACTCGCTACCAGGACCACCACCCTTCTCTCGATATATATATATATATATATATATATATATATATATATATATATATATATATATTTGAAACTCACAAAGTAGCGCGTGACTAGAGCAATAAATGCAAAAAATCCCACAGGGAAATGAAAGGCGGATTCCAAGAACTTTCAAACTCGTTTAGTTCATTATCAAGGATAATGATAATGAACTGAACGAGTTCGAAAGTACTTGAAATCCGCCTTTCATTTTCCTGTGGGAATTTTTTGCATATATATATATATACATATATATATATATATATATATATATATATATATATATATATATATATATATATATATATATATATATATATATATATATATATATAAAAGTAAAAGAACTCAATGAAGAGTTATGGTATATGATAGTAAAACAACTATAGAGGAGCCAAAAGTTTAAATTACGAGACTAGTTTCAGTCCGTAGTTTATCATACCCTCTTCAGTCGTATACTGAGAATACGATTGTTACAAAAGTCTTTAAATAAGTACAGATCAGAAAAAAAGAAGAAAAAAACACAAAAAAACACAAAACGGGAGGAAAAGGTCATTAATCAGGGGGTGTGAGTCTAAGATCGTTGACTAAGCTGTGTTTCTTTGTTTTTTTCTTATTTTTTTTTTATCTGGACGCTATTTATAGACTTTTTTAACAATTGCATTCTCAGTATACGACTGAAGAGGGTATGATAAACTTCGTACTGAAACTAGTCTCGTAAATTAAACTTTTTGCTCTTCTACAATAGTTTCACTATCATATATATATGTATATATATATATATATATATATATATATATATATATATATATATATATATATATATATATATATATATATATATATGGGCTAAGCCTAAGCTGAGTGGAAACGCCGCTTCCATTCGCCGGATGGGGTGCGAATTTTCCGATGGCTGTTATGCGCTGTAACTACTCGTGGTTCGGATCCTACGTTAATCAGTACCCCATCCCCCCCACACACAAACTGAGAAATAAATGTATCTTAAATAAGTGAAGATCGATATATATATATATATATATATATATATATATATATATATATATATATATATATATATATATATATATATATATATAGAGAGAGAGAGAGAGAGAGAGAGAGAGAGAGAGAGAGAGAAATAATGAGAGAGAGAGAGAGAGAGAAAGAAAGGGTGTTCGGGTTAAATTTGACGTTTTGCATATAATTTTTTTTTTTTAAATATCAACAAGATTATGACTGGGAGACAACAGTTTATTGAAAGTAGCCGCCTCATCTTCCACCACAACCTTAAGGCTGCTACGGAACCTGGCGCATGCGTTCATCACTGTGCCCTTAAAAAGATCTGCGAGCACCTTTATCTTGGCTTCCAGGTTGGCCTTGGGGTTGCAGGCAGAGCCGATTGTGTCTGTCTCAACTGCGCCCAACGCATAGTAATCAATTAGATTACCATCGGGGTATCTAGGAAGCCAAATAATGAGGTTGGTGAAGACGTCTAAATTATCCAACAAACACTTTTGGCTCTATCCGCAGCTATGGCCTTCCAGCAGCAACACTCTCCAGCCAAACTTTGGTCAAAAATCTCCCGCAGTTCCATAGAGCCGTCTGAATTATGACTAAGACTTTGCTCAAGCACGTGGGGCGGCATGGCGTCACCCTCACTGGAGACTTGGTCTTCATGATACGTGGAACATCGCATGAATTATAGGTAAGCCACTTGTCGTTTTGGATGTTGTGCAACTTGTCCTTGCAGAAGTTCTTTTCATCTGAGAAGAACCAGATCGTCCCCGGCTCATCAGGATGATTCAGCTTGTTCAGAAGCTTATTTGCCTTCATCAAGCGGTTCTCTTTGGCTCTTAGATGTCCCTTGTCTCTCTTTTACGAGTGGTAGCGAAGGTCCAACACTCATCTTTATCGCGAAGGCCCGGATTCACTTGCTCGGGTCTTCCATCACCTTGTCCTGTAGTACTGGATTAATTTTGACGTGCGGACGCAGTCAGAACTCCTCTATGTTGCTTTCTGCTGTCCACGGCTTCGTAGTCTCCGTTGCAATTGTCCACGTCATGTCTTACAACCTTTAGTGTTCACAGGCATTAAATAGCAGCAATAACGTCGTCATTATGATATCTGGCGAGAGTCATCATAATACAAGTAAATCTTTTCCAATAGTCAGATGGCTTCCAGTCTTCCATGTCAGCTAACTTTTTCGTACTAAAATTTTACTCTGTATGCTAGCCAATGCCCTTGAAAGTTCGCCGATACATTAATATGTTCCTGAAAAAAAAAGAGACATTGAAAATCGTAAAATTTAACACGGACACCTTATATATATATATATATATATATATATATATATATATATATATATATATATATATATATATATATATATATATATATATATATATATATATATATGAGGAATTAAACCACATTCTCCGAAGACAATTTCATTCAGAACAGTTTCGGTGTATCTCACACCCTTTTTCAACTGACACTGGGTAGAAAATTTAAGAGAAATGCATATAAGCATAACACAAGATCCCCTCTTTTTTTCCCCCAATCCCCTACTTGTGGCTAATCTGGGGGGGAAGTTAGGCCTAACCATATTGAAGGGCTGACATTTTACTATTTATTTTATTTATTTGCAATCTTATTACAGGATTAAAAGAAAATTGACCCTCAGATAGATTTAAATTAGGAACTGACGATATCAAGCTCGATTCTACGATTCTTCTCTTAACATAGTTAGCCGATTTAAATAACATTTTACTTCCATTGAAATCGATCGTATGATTCTTGTCTCTAACATGGCAAAATATTCCACTACTTTCACTGCCCACTCTAATATCTCTTTTGTGTTCCTACAATCTCTTGTCTAGATTTCTCCCCGTTTCCGCTATATAAACTTTATGGCAATCGTTGCATGGTACTGCATATACTCCTATGTTATGATGTTCTTTGGGTTTCCTGGCCATCATCAATTGGTTTAAGGAATTATTGCCATTTAATAATAAATTAAATAGTTTAAAGGACATATTTGGAAAAGCGGGTATTAATCTAGCCTTTAAATATAATAATTCCTTAAACCAATTAATGATTGCCAGGAAACCCAAAGAACATCATAACATAGGAGTATATGCAATACCATGCAACGATTGCCATAAAGTTTATATAGGGGAAACGGGGAGAAATCTAGACAAGAGATTGTACGAACACAAAAGAGATATTAGAGTGGGCAGCGAAAGCAGTGGAATATTTTGCCATGTTAGAGACTTGAATCATTCGATCGATTTCAATGGAAGTAAAATGGTATTTAAATCGGCTAACTATGTTAAGAGAAGAATCATAGAATCGAGCTTGATATCGTCAGTTTCTAAATAAAATCTATCTGAGGGTCAATTTTCTTTTAATCCTGTAATAAGATCGCAAATAAATAAAATAGTAAAATGTCAGCCCTTCAATATGTTTAGGCCTACTCCCTCCCAAGATTAGCCACAAGTAGGGGATTGGGGGAAAAAAGAGGGGATCTTGTGTTATGCTTATATGCATTTCTCTTAAATTTTCTACCCAGTGTCAGTTGAAAAAGGGTGTGAGATACACCGAAACTGTTTTGAATTAAATTGTCTTCGGAGAATGTGGTTTAATTCCTCATCTTTTCTTGCGATATTGCATTAATTTTCAACATATATATATATATATATATATATATATATATATATATATATATATATATATATGGCATTGGTTATCTATGAAAAGCGATTCCGTTCTCTGAGCGCTACAGAAACTAGAAATTAACAAAACCTACATACATTGACATATTTCCATACATATACAAGTATGCAACATCGTCATTCAGTCAGCAGAAATAGGTTTACCTAGAAACAGGTCATTAACCATTATAACCGCCTTGAACAAAAAAGCAAAAATAGGTTTTCCTATAACTCCATATAACAGCATGGAACAAAAACAGGAGCAATAATTAAGTCTGAGAGTGTTGGAAAACTTTTAAGTCCATCTTGAGAAACGACTGGCCTCTATTCTCAACTATTAGTTATCTTTGAGAGACCTTTATCAGTAAGATGTGTAATGAGTTAATTAGAAGCTTCCCCCTAACCATCTCCAGAGGGTAATGGAGGTGGTTAAAATTTTTAATATCAACAACTAAGCTTGGCTTATTACAATGCAATTTAACCTGACGATTGTAACATCAAGCGTGCTCCAACTAGTGCGTGACAGTGAAGGTGAAAGTTTAAATGTTGATTGTCATTCAAATCTGTTCATATGATGGCCTGTATTTACGCCTGAATGATACCCATACCCTGTACCAACATAGGTCTTACAAGGTCACTAATCGTGAGTATGGGTCGCTAGTGAGAAAACTGACCCATAAATCCTTTTCTTGAGAGGATTGATGGATTTCGGGAATGCCAATGGGGTGAGAAGGCACCAGTAGCTAATCCAGGTAATCTAACTAGTGTGAATCGAGTTTAATCGAGTGTGGGTAGTATGTCATGAAAAAATTGTTGATGGGTAGTAATTGTGCTTAAAAAAAGGAAGAGGAATAAAGATGTTTAATTTGTGTGAGACGAACAGGCGGAGGAATGAAAAATTTGCTTGGATAGAGTAGATAAATTATTGTTAGGTGTAACTCGTGGTATTGAGGCTAAATTGTTATGGTTGTGCTATTTAATTAAGAATGACAGTATATACTAATTAGATAGGAATATGTAACTACGACAATTATGTAGGCGAAATTGCGATTTTGAAAGCTGAAACTTGGTAGTAGTGTAGGAATCTTGGCAATATAAAATTGAGAATTAAAGTTTCGCGAAGGACTTGGAAGTAGTGGAGGATAAAAGGTGGAAGGAGTTGTTGGTTATTGATATGATTTGATGAATAAGAGAGAAGAGAAATGTAATAAAGATGGTTTTACGTAAGGTTTGACTTATACTAGAGAGAAAGATAGTGAAAGAGAGGGAGTGTATGGGTGTGTGTGGTGAGAAATAATATGCTGAAATGTTGTTTACAGCGCTGTGAGAGGTTCATGACCTTTGTTTAAGGTTAAATTGCTTTTATGTATGCATGATAAAACGTGAGGGATGTGGCCAAGAAGTGAAATTTCGAAGTGAGATGTTGTGTCCTTAAAACCGGGGATTTAAAAAGGAATTATCGGTCCCCATCTGGCAGCAACTAACAAGGGTATAATACCCAATGAAATGGCAGATAAAACTTATCTTCAAGCTTATTAAAAGACAAACAGATAAAAAGAATTACAACTACAACAAGATGAATTGCAACAAATAGAACACAACGAGGGGGAAACTAAATATCAACATAACAAGGATCATGGTCAGGTTGTACTTGGGAACGCCCGTCTCGCTCGTAGTCCCAAGAACAGGGTTAACTATTTAAAATTTAGTATAGTGTTAATGAAGCTTGCCTCCTCCACCAAACTCTATGGCAACACAACCTGGCGTGCAAGATGCAAGAGCCAGGCTCAAGCACCAGGAACAAGTGGTAGCGACCCTACTCGTCACGGTAGTGGGACAGGAATCGCGCACGAAACTAAGTCATAATAGAACATTTAATAAATATTAGACAGTTTCAGTGAGAGCATCTTACAATGGTGCTGCGTACCGCGATTGTGCCCGATTCAGAAGCGACAGAAATTGAGTTGATGCCGTCGAGACATTGGGTGATAGGTCTAAGGGAAGAGTCGAGGCCCAATGGCACGCAAATGTATTTTTCCGTGCGTTGGATCCAATCTTCTTTGTGGAACAACGTGCTCAATCAAAGTACCACCGAGAATGCCCCATCAGCTGTGATTTGATGGGTAAGTGATCACTTCGATCGAGGACATCGACCAGCTCCTGTCCAAAGTCCGCTTGTGAATTAGAAGAAAAAAAGGGACACATCGAAAAAGAATAACGAAGCTGTTCTACGAGTATGACAATAGTGCGTTATGTAATTCTCTTAAATTAAGGCCTCAATTCTTTAGGATTACACCAGTTTCGCTAGAACACGACTCCCTGAGAGTGATCGTGTAGTCCGATGTAGTCCCCGAGCAAGAGAGATGGCATCGGCAAACGACCTATGACGGAATTCTGCGTTATCGATGGTGGCAGACGGTGGAAGGTATAAAGACAAGCGATAAACTCATATCCAGTTAGAGTTGGATTTCTATCGAATGAAGGTAAATAATACCACTTAAAGGAAGACGGTGACGTAACATCGGGTGTGCGCCCTATTCAAATCCCTCGGCTGGAGGGTTTAAAAAAGCTTGTACCCCGTGATAGCGGGTATCAGGAGCTCGCTAACCATGGTGTCCTGGAGGAAGACAGCTACATAAAAGAAAACGGGAGGAAACAACCCTCCTAACTCCTTGTTATAAACTGTCATGTCTCGCTCCTCAAAATTAAGACTTTTTTGATTGGGCATATACCTCTTGGATGCAGAGCTCCGAGGGCTAATCGCCAGGGAACTAGCTAAAAGTGCTGTCACGTTCTTGGTCTTATTGGAGTAAGTTTGGCTCGGCACGCGAGTTTTTACCTTCTCCTGCCTCATTTTTTGGGGCTGGGGGACACATTTGGAGTACGTTCTCTCGTCATTTCGAAGGGGTCGCCCATTGCGCGCCTTCTAGCTTTGTGCGGTGTTAAGGGGAATTTTAGGACTTTGGAGCTGGGATTAAACTAGAATTTATGTGAAATATTTATGCAGTCCCTTCCTTTGTTGATAAAATATTACTATTTTCCTCTATTTCAGAACATATATACTAATCCATATGATAATTATTACCAGACACTATTACAGTTGGACTGAAAATAAATGCGTTTACTTAAGGCAGCTAATGACTCGGGATCAGTGGCGTGCAGTGACTTTTGAAGATAAGGAAGCAATTCAAGTTTTACAAAAATAAATATGTTAATTGAAGCAAATATGTTGTTCATTAATAATAATTCTAAAATTGTAAGCTACTCACTTTATTTAAACATTATTTTTTTAAAGCTTTATTTAAAATTTAAAATAGCTTCTGTAAGTATGCACAACCAGCTAGCCAAGATGTTCTGTCATATTGGCCTACATTGTATTTGCGAGTGCAACTAGGCCTACCTGTTTTAATAATAGTTTCTCTTTCATTATAAGTCATCGCACTAAACTTCTTTTTTAATAATTTTTCAATAATGCAAACGCATTTTCTCCCAACTTCATTTGCATTCATCTGCATTCTCGACTAGACTCGCACGCGTCTAAAAATAAGGAAAAATCTCGATGAAAACGATGCATTTCTTCAATTGCAGTCGGGCTCATCAGGTTGTAACGGCAATTCGATTGAAAGTGAACGCTACCGTATCGCGTGTACAAGTATTTAGTATAGGGAAGCATAAATGAGAAAATAAAATTGATTCTGCTGTCATATTAATTGTTGAGGTGTAATTTCTTTTTCTTTTCTTCTTAAATAGGAAAGGTATTGTTTCCCTTGCTTCCATTGACTGCACGCCACTGCTCGGGATGGCAGCAAAAGGAAATATCAATATAATAACAAAATTACAATGGAGGACGTTAATAATGTTTAGTTATAATAAATCTTTAGAATCTTTTCACTCAATGATTAAAACGTAAATTAACTAATGTATCTTACCAGTTCTAACTGTACAGAGGTGAACCCCGACCAGTGGGCACAGCAAAACTGGCGATAACAGAAAAACATAGAAAGTTACATGTTAATAAACTTGTATAGAAGATAAAATAAATAATGGAGAAGAGCAGGAACAAGGGTTACGGATATGTAAAATAAATAATTTCTGAAATGGAAATGGGCGAACCACCCTACCAAAATTAACTACAGAGCATGGTTGGAATAAATCCTTCATTGGATGCCATTTTTCACAAAAAGACTGGTAGCATGACCTATGTGAAGGTGAGATGAAAGAGAAGTTATAAAATAGATAGGTACGAATCGTGGCTGGAATTAGGAATGGTCGATAATTGTAGAAGATATGAATTAACGAATAGGTGACAGAATGAGAAAGGAGATAAATGGAGATTTTGGTTCGACTGAAGCTAAGGAAAATAGAGAGAAAGCTTGAGGGTTCTGGGCTGAAAGAAGTGGCAAACATGTTCTTTGAGCATAAGGGTGAGTATAAATGCACATGAGTTGAGAAAATGAGAGTAAGTACGTAATAGTGTGATCAATCTGTGCCTATTAAGAACGAATGGGCTGTGGGGTGTATTTGATGTGAAAGCTACAAGAGGTATAAGTATGGTAGTATTTGATCACATAATACTGCTGTGTAGGGTTAAAGGGGTTAGTGTATGGATGAGAAGATGTATGAAAAGTGGTGAGGAAGAGAAAATAAGAAGTGAAACCTTATTGAATAGACAAAAGGGGGGAGTATGCGAGAGTGATTGTGAGTAGAAAAGAAGAAATAAGTGCGAGCATTGATAGAGCAATTATGAAAAAAATAAGGATGTAGTAGTGGGTATGTGTGGGGGTGCCAAAACTGAAAAGGGGAAAAAATGCTGAATTGTGCAATGGCGATTTGAAGCGTGTAATGGAGAGCAAAAAGGAGTAGTAGTCTCAGATGATTGATGGTACAGAAGAGTATGTCAAGGAGATGCGGTTAAATGCATAAATGAGATGAATAGGAAAGTGAAACATGTGAATAAACAGAGCAAGAAAGCAGCAAATCAAGTATTTGAACAAAAGATGAATGAGGATCCCAATAGGAAGAGGAGGATGGATGAGGATCCCGATGGGAAGAGGAAGATGAATGAGGATCCCGATGGCAACAGAAAGAAGAATGAGGATCCCGATGGGAACAAAGAGATGAATGAGGCTTTCGATGGGAACAGGAAGATGAATGATGATCCGTATGGGAACAGGAAGCCCAATGGGAAGAAAAAGATGAATGAGGATCCCGATGGGAAGAGGAAAATGAGTGAGGATCCTGATAGAAACATGAAGATATTTTGGAAGGAAGTGAGAAAGGTGAGGAAGCATAAGAAGAATAGATGTGTGGACATCAAAGACAGGAATTACGCTACGTGGGAACAAAAGGAGGTCAAAACTAGAGGGCGGAAATATACGAGAGTGTTGAGATGGGTGACACGTGCATAGAAATTGGGTTGATTGTGCGAATTAGTGTTTGAGAGAGAAAGAAGGGACCGAAGAGGAACTGATTGAAAGGGCATATGGTAGGTATGAATGGAGGGAGTTTGTGAGGGTGCGTACTATAGTCGACGCAGCGAGAAATGGACGTTTGGGTGTGGCTGAATCGTGAACACGTGTCCCCACACTGATGCCAAATCTCTACAGATCAGCTACTCTCCTTCCTTTCCACGCTGTTTCCCCACCTTACTCTATGTCTCTGTCTTTCATTCTCTCTCTCTCTCTATTTCTATCAAAATTGGCGCATATCGGAAATTATTTTAACTTCTGTTCCACACCACCATTGTAGTAAAAATCTAGGCACGTTTTTTGTATAAACGTGGCATATCAGCCGGGTAATGCGATGTTGCCGTTATCATTGGCCTTTCCAGGTCGCTTCCAGGCTTACTGGGAAAACCTCTATAAAATAAAACGCGCCTAGACTTTTACTTCACTGGTGTTGTGGAAAAAAGTCAAAAGAATTTCCGAAATAATTTCAGAAATACACCAATTTTGATAGAAATAGAGAGAGAGAGAACTAAAGAGTGAGACAGAGAGTAAGGTGGGAAAACAGAGTGGAAACGAAGGGGAGCAGCTGATCTGTGGAGATTTGGCCGCAGTGTGGGGACATGTGTTCACGATTTGGCTACACCCAAACGTCCATTTCTCGCTGCGTCGACTATAGAACAACCAGGACTATACGAGATGGTGCAGTAAATAGCCCCCCCTTTCCTCCCTTCGTTACTATGAAGGGCCTTCGACCTGGACAAATTTGGGGGTACCCTTGGGCGTTGGAGGGGCGTCGCCGCGCGCCGGCCCTCTTTGTGGAAATATCTGACAAATCAATCTAATTATTATACTACTTCAAACGCCAAGTAGCTATCCACTACCAGTAATGCAAGCGTATAGACCTATCACCTCTGACTGAAGCGCAACATTTATCAAAGGAGCCCCACAAGGAAAACGGATTCAAAATGATGATAGATTGTGGGTGAAGAGAGTATGTAGGGTTTGCCCTGATAGTGAGGGCTACGCTTTTCAGTTGTTTAGATTTCTTTTTCTTTTTCCATGACCTTCAATCCTGTAACTTGTATTTTTGGGTGATCCTGATTTTGTGGTTAAACGCATTCAAGCTTTCTTTTATACTTATTTTGCAACTTTTTTTTCCCTAAGTTTTGAAATATATTTTTTGTTTAAACTATTAAAGTTATCCTATTTGTTTATTTAGTTACACTTTATTATATATATATATATATATATATATATATATATATATATATATATATATATATATATATATATATTTTTATATATATATATATATATATATATATATATATATATATATTTTTCTTTCTTTCTAAGTTTTGAAATATATTTTTTATTTGAATTATTAAAATTATTCTATTTATTTATTTTTTTTTATTTACTGGTTAGAATGAAATATATACATTTATATAGCTTTCATTCAACACATTAATTAATGTTTGTGAGTGTATTTGTTAATATATAGTGTGTGTATTTGTTTGTTCAGTGTGGTCTTTTATGTGAACCACGGTGCCAACTGCTCCTCTGAGCATTCTCTCGAGCTGGGAAAATGCTTAGTTCTAGTCACTTTATCCCTTTTGTTCGCTGGGATGTTTAGACCCTCCGCTAGTTCGGGTGCCGTTTCATTCAGGATCCTCTCTCAAGTTCCTTTGGCCAAACTTTCGGTCGCCAGATTAATAGGTGTCGAGGCGGCTCTTTGATGGTGTTCTCTTTGGGGTATTTGATCTCCCCTTCTGTGTTTGTTTATATAGAGTGACGCCTTGTTCTGGTCTCTTTGCCGGCGCTTCAAGCGAGTCGAACTTGGCGTTTGGGCCACCACCGCGGGGTATATGAGTGTTGTCGAATATGCATAAGATAAAACTTTCTGATGTTGTTAGAGCTCATATTTCTAAATCTGTGAAGTTTGATGAGTTCTAACTTCACATGAATTTCCCGCGTTATGAAGTGATGCCTATACCCGTTGCAGATGATGTTGAGCCCCAAAACACTCCCTTGTTGGTGATAGGGAAATATTAGCTCCCCTATTGTCATGTCCGCTGTTTTTCTGCGGCCGAAGGCGAGGATCTTGAACTTTCGTCTATTCGTGAGGATCTTCCACTTTCGTACTTTCGTACTTATTTACGTTGCTGATTTCATTTGCAGTCTCTAGAGCCTGAGCCCTGGGATTCCTGTATGTACCAGGGATCACCTGGGTTATATCGTCGGCGAATTGGAGATATAATGAGTACTCCTTTATCGGAGTTGTTAAATCTATTGTGTAGATTAGATAAAGGAGGGGGCTCAGATAACTTCCCTACGGGAGTCCGGCCTCGAGGAGGAACTCTGGTCCTTGGTGACTGTGAGGGAACCCCACGTGGACTCTCTTGAGCAGAACTGAACGTCCATGCGCTGCCAAAGGCTCAGTCAGCCCTAAATTGGTAATCCTACCCCCCTTCCCTCCACAAGCGGTAGCCTCGAACCGTGTCCACCACGATTCACTTTTACACGGGCAGAATAGCCTCTGCAAGAAGATTCGAGGCCATTCGAGAGTATAGCTGCTTACCGCCCCCCCCCCCCCCAACGCGAGAGAGAGCCTCGGACATAAATAGAGCTCGACTCCCATGAAGAGACACAAAGTTGAGAAGTCTCGCCCGGACCCCAGAAGATTCCCCATAGTTCTAAGTCAGGTGCTAACAACAAAGCAAAGTGACAGCTGAACTATTTTGTGTATTTGGAATTAGTCCCAGCCATTGAGGTAATTCCACTTAACGATCGCCACCAAGTGATTTTTCCAGCTTCTCTCATCAACTCTTGTCGAAGCCCTCCTTCGTTTACCCCTTATTTCGGGTGGCTGAAATACTCTCCTCTGGACCGGAAGTTACCGCCCCCTCGCCCTCCTGTTTTTGGAAAACCGTCATCACTTCAAGTTCCCGCTCAGAAGTCCCGAGCGGCCTCACCCCACGTTCAGAAGACATTCGTAAGCCAACCCCTTTTTCCCCCTTCAGTAACCCAATTGAGTTAATCCCCCCCCCCTCCTTCGTTACTGATGTGATTTTGTCCGTTAATTCTCTGAGGTAATTTTACTCATCAATTCTCTCGTTATTTTTGTATAAAATAAAATTAGATTTTTGTACTTGCCTCTTTAAACAACCTTGAGCTTTGCCATTGTCCATAATTTACCTGACCTCGTTGCACTCTCTCACGCTACTCAGCCCGTCTCAATTAGTGGTGTTCCGTCCCTTCGTCGGTTCGCTTGTAAGTTATCGGTCCCTTCCCCATAGATATAATATGGTATTGATGTAATATAATGTCATACCACGAAAGTGACCCTTAATTATGATTCTAGCGGGCCGTTCCATGACCAAGTCGCAGATAATGCGTTCCAGGATCGGGTCTAGATGAAGGTTC